>QANZ01003872.1:0-23904 GCA_003254925.1 Chamaecrista fasciculata
AATATTATAATTAAAACAATTTTAATCAAAATATATATATATATGAGAGTCGACCAATACCTAAAATTTCAAGAAAATTTCTTTAAATCAATCCAATTGATTTCCTATGTATCAAATACATAATCTTGCACCAATCTTTTAGATCTAGTTCGAAAATCATGTGGTGGTTTTTCGCAAATCTTTTAAGCATATGATTAAAACTATAAACATCAAACATACATCACATGTATATCACACAACTAGTATAAACATACAATTAGCGTGGCTCTGATACCACTGTTGGGAAATCACAGAGGGAGCGCAGCGGAAGAAATTAAAAAATTTTTGGACTAAAACGCAAAATAAACTAAAAGGCTATCTCTGTGATTCCTTCCAGGATCCACTAATTATGTTTATACCAGATAAGATAAGATGTTTACCTAGTTTTGATCAGTGACTTATCGTATTCGCGAATTTGAGAAGTCCACAGAGTGTCCTTCCTCTACCAGTAATCCACACGAGCAATTTGGCAGATGCCTAGGTGCTAGCCTCCTTCACTTCTTCCCAAGTGAAAACGGGAACTATATCTATGGTTCTTGAATAATCAAGAAGTGTTCTTGATTATCAAGATTAAATGGGATTGGCGATTTTCTCACTCTCTATAGAGCTCTAGGCGAAATTCTTAGTCTGACTAAGAATTGATCTGTGTTGTGAGTTGTTCTCCAAATAGGCGCCTAGGACCTCTATTTATAGTGTTCTCATTCCTAGTTTTAGGGAATCCTAATCCAATTAGGATATCTCTAAGATATGGGATATCTTTTAGATATCTCAAAATATCTTTTGATTTATAATATTAAACTTAATATTATAATTCAAAAATAAAGGCCCAATTCGAATTTGACTATCCAAGATCAAATCTTGAGATCAAATCTTAATTTGCTCAAATCCTATTGGTTGGAATGAGTCATGAGATTTTGATTTTATAATTTAAATATTACTTTAATAATTAAATATAAAAATCGACTTTAGCCTAGACCCAAACTCTAAAATGCAAGATCAAATCTTCCATCCCAAGAAAGGGGGTAGGCGAAATTCTCATGGAGTTTTTGGAGGAATTTTATAACAACCCAAACTCCTTAGGTAGTTATAACTAATTCCTAACAATTTTGAATAAAAGAATTACCTTAATATCTTTTAATTCAAATCCTATATCTTTTCCAAAAGATATTTATCTTATCTTTATTTAATTAATAAAAACAATTTCTATTAATAAAAATAAAGATAATGAGGCGCCACCCTCATCCTTATGTTTCCCAATTTTAGTGAATTTAATAAATCAATAATTCCCTAATTTTTAGGAAACTTATTTAATTTATTTATTCACTAATATTTTAATTGTAAAACTATTTAACAATTAATTTAAATTTAAATTTGTCCAACAAATTTAAAACCTCAATCATAGATATTTATTTAAGACAAGATTTAATGTCCTAAGACATTTAACTATGTCCTAAATTGTGTCACCTAAGTGACTCACGAATTAACCCTAATTCGTGTCCCAAAAATTAGCATCTTGATCCTGCTCATGTGTGACCCAGCAGGCCTCACGTGAAGTTGGCAGCAAATCATCTTAATATTCACAAGTTGTGAGCGGACTCTAGCAAGCCATCACAACTACCCAAAACACGGGAGTTATCGCTTTAACGACTTTAACGATTTAACCTAAATACCACCTTGTCATAATTCCTATTGTCTCACGATATTTTGGTCATGGATCAGGCACGGGAATGTCATCCAAAATCCAAACCACAACTTTCTCGATTTCCTGAGTTAGTCCCAATTCCCAGCGTGGCCACGCATTTCTTGGACAGACTCATCGAGGGCGCCAGTTAAATATCTCTCATCTTAAATGAGGGACAAAATCCCATCTTGGTCAACCACATTCCTTTGCACGGTAATCAACCAAACCCGTACCTAGCCTGTATGGCTACCCTGCTACGGGTAACGTTGGACTAGGCCAAAGTTTGACAACTACAATGCCGGAATAGTCAAGACCTCAGGTCTAAGGCTATCGTGACAGGTGTACAGGAGAGGCTCGCTTATGACTAAACCCATGCAGGACTCTCCGGGTCGGTCCAGCAATTTGTAACCCTTACAAAATTGCACCATGACTCTCGAGAAGCATCTAGTGCATGTATCTCTATACACCGAGGTCATGCTGGTCTTAGTTCATTTACGTTCCCACGTGAATGATCGACCAGGGACAGTTTTAGATTAATTATCTTATAATTAATCAAGGACGCTATCATAGTAAACACGCTAATAATATGATAACAACATAATTTATCTCTATAAATTAATCAAAAATACATATGTTCAAATAACACATAAACAAAATGATTGGCCCTAGGGCACAATCTCCATCACTTGAGTCATGTGGGGAACTGGAGAACATATCCTAATAGACTAACTTATTGAGTGAAAGGACCTCATAGTTTAAATATCCACTTAAATTTCTATGTTTGTCTAACTAGAACATACCAATCTCACATTTCTTAATCTAGTAGTAGTACATGAAGAAACATAACTAATCAACAAGATTATTAAATAATAAATTAATATCAACGGTCAAAAGTGAAGTTAGATGCCTGAGCTAACATAAGCTATATATGCGCTAATTACATACAACATATTGATTGTTTTAATTTTTGGGATTGGTTTCTTGATCTTGAATTGGAGACTAGCTTCTTGTGTTGATTGTCCCAACCATCGCTCTTATACGGAGTGGCTATTTCATGGTGATGAATTGTAATGGCTAAGAAGTATTGTTACTTACTACTTACTAGTCATATTAGCCTTTTTTTTTTATCATTCGATATTCAGAGTGATGTACATGTTATTGACTCACCTAGTGAGTCAGAGATAGTTGACTCGCCTATCACCCCCACCTAGTCAAAGTCAAATTAAAGGTGTATTGCATTTAATTTATTGATCTTCACTATGATCTTAAGAGAAAAAATCTCTTAAATCATGGTGTACTTTCTATCATCATAAACAATTATCAGTGATACAAACACCATTTGCCCAACAGGCGAGTCACATTTATTTCTCGTACCTATCTTGTCAAAAGTCATTGGGAAACTACTCTTACAATCAGAACACCAGTCACTAAATCCTGACATTGTAGGATATGCTCTCATGATACACGCTAGGTCACTATCACCATGCGATTGTCACTATCAAACATATACCTTTTACCATCTACTAAAGATCACCTCTTCTTAGTATAAATATGCAAGCCCAAATCCTAACAAAAAGTAATGCCCATTGTCTAACTCACTAACATTCTCTCATCTTGAACTCATCTGACTTAATCATAGGAGAAGATTCACAAGGAGCCATCCATGTGCATCTTTCTCGTAGGAACCTCCACGCATCCAAACTCTTTTTACTCACATTCCAAGCAAACTCAAAGTAAGACTCTTGTAGTCTACTTTTGTGTTTCACAAAGATTTGTCTCGAATAATTCGGATTTGACATGCTTTGTGACTTGATTATGGTGGAAGAGTCTCATAACAAAGATAATTACATTCTTAATAATCGCGAAGATATTCAATCAAAGAACACTTCACTTAAGCTCCTAGGAAATACGCCCAAAAAGCACTAATTAAAACTTGTTGGGAACTGACTACGTCACATTTAATGCATTGCTCTTAGCATTAAATGTGGTGATCCTGGGATTTAATGCGAAGATCCTCGTGATAGCACCGGGAAGGCAAAACCCATGGAGCTACAGTGTTGCCTTCGAGGACATAAGCAAGTGATAGTGACTAAAAGTGCTCCACGCCCATGGAGCGTAGTGTTGGGAAATCCCGGCGCAAAAACGCAGCGGAAGCAATTATAAAATTAAAATTAAAAGCGCCAAGGCCAAGATTTCCCGAACGGATCCGCTAGCTGAATTTAAAACCTGTTAAGATAGTGGTATACCTCACGAGTTCCAATCGGTTTGGTTGTACGGGGCGTGTCCTAGAAGTTCACGTGATGCGTCCTTCCTCCGACGGTGGTCCACACGAACAGTTTTGGAGATGCCTAGGTGCTAGCCTCCTTCACTTCTCCAAGTGAATCAGGGACCTCTATCTACGGTGTTTTTCAATTCAAGAACAATTCTTGAATCTCCAAGAACAAAGATGGCGCCTATGATCAAGAATCCAATCCTTGATCTCACACAACCTTGTCACACAAACCCTAAACTCCTTTAAGTTTGTGCGCCACTTTCTCTCTCTAGAAAAACCAGGGTTGCATTTTCTCTCTCTTCACCAAGAGCCAAAATCGAATTTTCCTCTTGTGATTTGCTAGGCTAAAAGTCGAGTTCCCCTAGTGTGCAAGGCATTGTGAAATTCGACTTATGCTATATTATTTATAGGGTTTGGGGATTTTTGATAATTATAATTAGGGAATCCCTAAATTATAGGATTATCAAATTATAAAATTATGAGATTACAATAATATCATAATTTTAGGACTTGAATTCCTTATTAAAATATTACCTTAATATTTCAATTTAAATTCAAAATGCAATCTTTGAGAATCAAATTGAAAAATCAAATCTTCCCAAGATACTCATGTCATGCGCCATCCCCTATTCAAAAATGTTGGAATTTAATAAATCAAAATAACAATCCTAACTTTTAGGAAGTTATAACTAACTTGTTATCTTCCAACAATATTGAATTAAAATATTACCCTAATATCTTTAATTCAATCTTTTTGAATCTTGAATTCTAATTCATTATTGAATTAAAATATTACCCTAATATCTTTAATTCAATTTGAACCCAGAATTCGAATTCCCCTTTAAATATTGAATTAAAATATTACCCTAATATCTTTAATTCAATCTTGAACCAAAATCAAATTTTGAATTCAAATTCAAGTCATAATTTTAATTAACAAAACATTTTTTATTAATTAAAATGCTATTATATGAGGCGCCAACCTCCTCTCCAATTATCCCAATATTAGTGAATTTAATAAATCAATAATCTCCTAACTTTTAGGAATCTTATCCAATTTATTATTCCCTAATATTATAAATAGGAATATAATTGTAAATAGACTAATCCAATTATTTATTTAACAATTAATATATATATATATTTAAACTTGTCCCACAAATTTAAATATCATATATGTAGATATTTATTTAAGACAAGATTTCATGTCCCAAGACAATCAACTATGTCTTAAACGGTGTCACTAATGTGACCCACGAATTAACCCTAATTCGTGTCCCAGCGTGGCATCTGGATCCTGCTCGTGTGTGACCCAGCAGGCCCCACGTGAAGTTGGCAGCAAGTCATCTCTATGACTCACAAGTCGAGAGCGGACTCTAGTAAGCCATCACGACTACCCAAAACACGTGAGTTATCGCTTAACCCCGAAACGACTTAACCTTAGTACCACCTTGTCTTGATCCCTATTGCCCTACGATATTTTGGTCATGGATTAGGCACGGGAAAGTCATCCATAATCCAGACCTCAACTTTCTCGATTCTTTGAGCAAGTCCCATTTACTAGTGTGGCCACACATTCCTTGGACAGACTCATCGAGGGGCCCAGTTAAATATCTCCCATCTTTAATGAGGGATAAAATTCCATCTTGGTCAACCACATTCCTCAGCACGGCAATCAACCAAACCCGTACCTAACCCTTATGGCTACCCTGCTACGGGTAACGTTAGACTAGGCCAAAGTTTGACAACTACAACGCCAGAATAATGATGACCTCAGGTCTAAGGGCATCGTGACAGGTGTACATGAGAGGCTAGCTCATGACTAAAACCCATGCAGGACTCTTCGGGTCAGTCCAGCAACTTGTAACCCTTTACATAATTGCACCATGACTCTCGTTCAAGCATCTAGTGCATGCATCTTTATGCACCGAGGTCATGCTGGTCTTAGTTCATTCTCGCTCCCATGAAAACAATCGACCAGGGAAAGATTTAGATTAATTATCACATAATTAATCAAGGACGCTATCATAGTAAACATGCTAATAATATGATAGCAACATAATCTATCTCTATAGATTAATCCATATGTTCAAAACATATTCATAAAATGATTGGCCCTAGGGCACAATCTCCATCACGTAGCGCAGTCTGCATTTATTATCCTCACCTACCCTGTTTAAAGTTGTCGGGAAACTGGTACAACAATCTATACATCAGCCTCCGAGTCTTGACACCATGGGATTTGACCTGCAACACACATGCTAGGTGCCTTTGCCACACACCTGTCAACATCAATACATACCTTGTACTAATTGCAACCCAAGAACGCCCTGGAGTATAAATAGCATAAGACATTCCCTAACAAAGGTAACACATTTTATTATTCACGAACTTATCACCCAAGAAACACCCAATTGACTTAACCATCGGAAAAGAATTACGGGGAGCCATCCTGTGCTTCTTTCCTCGCAGGTTGAATCCAACTACAAGCTCCATCCAAGCTCATTCTAAGGAAACTTTAAGATGATAAGATCTATCCTTGGTCTACTTTAGTGTTTTCAACATGCAATAACATAAAAACATTAGGAAGATTTTGAAACTACCATATATATATGTATAACCATAACCTATATGCAGACTTTGGTCAGCCATCGTGGCAACTAAGACTGTGATTGATCAAAGCTTCTTAGAAATAATGTCACCTATATGGGATTAGAGTATTCCCAACCCTTAGATTCAGTTTAAAAAATGATTATTTCATGGGATTAAGCTATTTTCAAGAATACAATATATTGTCAGGATTAATTTATCAATTCGTGCACTAAACACAAGATTAATCTACTTTGAACCTTTAGAATCTCAGGACCTATTTTTCAATCCGTATACCAAACACCCCCTTAAGAATTAAGATTATGCAATTTGATAAATGATTAAATTTTTGTGTTATTTTTTTAGTTAATTTAAAAATAAATATATAATAAAATATTTTTATATAATTAATTGTAGAAATTAATGAATGTTTGAATAATTTTATAAAAAATTATAATTATTTTATAATAGATGAACTTAGTAATAGAAAAAAAAAAATTTTAACTTTAACTTTTTTGGTTTATAAATCCCACAAGTTGAACTTTCTATCCCTCAACTTTGATCCTCATATTTTTATTTTTAATTTTAACAAAAGTATTTCTTTTTTTTCTCTAAATTTTGTCCACAAAGTTTGTTTATTGTTAATTTTATGTTTTCGTTAATTTTATATTTTACTCTAACTTTATATTCAATAAAATAATAGAAAAATGTACATGGTTTTTAGTCTAAGCTAGAGTTTAATCATTATTTTTTCTAATAATTTTAAGTTATGTAAAATTTTTCATTAGTTCATCTAATGAAACTGTTATAAAAGATAAAATTAATCAAAATATAAAATTGATAATAAAAAATTTTTGAATATAAATACAAAAATTAATATAAAATTTAAAGACTTAAAAGAGTAAAAGGTGTATTTAAATTGACAATAAAATTTAGAGAATAAAAAACAAGTTTGGTTGGTCTTGTGGCCAAGCTCACTCGGTCGCTTAAGCAAGTGTTACGGATTTGAATCCTGCCTTTTGTATGCAATAACCAATTGGTTAGCGACAGACCTTTAAATGGAGCACAAATCTGTGGAGGATTATGTTAGAAGAATATAGTATATAGGCTTTGATAGTGTGATCACTGTCCTTAAGGAAATTAAGCCCCCACTATTCAATTGCTGCTGGGTTTGTATGGCAAATTTCCTACAGGATTTTACAAAGCCTGATATTATAGCCAACAAAACTATAATATCTTATTTTCTTTAAAAAAAAAATTTAAAAATGATTCATTGATTCATTTTTAAATTACTAACTAAGTGGGGGATTGTTGGAAAATAGTTAGTAATTAAAGTCCCACATTGGATAAATTGAAGGGTTGAGAAGATGGCTCATATGTGAAGGGTCATAACTCTTCATATGTGGATGGTTGTAAATGTTTATTGAAAAGTCATGAATATTGAATCATGACAAGTTATGACCAACCATTAAGATTGAACATGAAAAGATATGATTGTAGGAATCTGAAAGGTTGTACAGCTTCAGGTTTTCCTCTATAAATAGCATCTCTTCTCTCAAACAGAATATCAATAAAAAGAGATCTCATCTTCAACTTTTCTTTCACAAAATTGTGTTCATAAGATATTATAGTTTTGCTGGCTATAATATCAGGCTTTGTAAAATCCTGGAGGAAATCTGTCATACAAATCCAGCAGCAATTGAATAGTGGGGGCTTAATTTCCTTAAGGACAGTGATCACACTATCAAAACCTATACTATATTTCTAACAGATTAGTCATTGGCCTGTTGAGCTGGGAATACCATGGGCAACGAAAAAAAAATTAAAAACAAATTTTTGTTAATTGCATTCAATATCAAGAGGCAACAAAATAATATTTATTTTAAGGATATTTTTATAATGTAACTTGTTGTATCATGCAACAAGTGAGGTGGCAATCAAACATTGAAGATTTTGTCATTATGCTTGTTGCATGATACAATAAGTTACATCGTAGACTTATTACTTTTATTTTAAATCTCAAAACCAACTCATAAAAAGTGTATAGTTTAAGCTCAATTCTACCCATTAAAGTTCTCTTGGGATTCTAAAGTTTTCCCAACATTAATTTGGATGGTTAATGCTGGTTCAATTTTTTAAAACAAAGTGAAAAAAAGAAACATAATCTTTACACATTTTACACTAATTATAAAATTTTAATCCTCAATTTAGGAGATTCTGATCCAAAATTTACTTTGCTGCCAGACTTTCCTGGTGGGGCTTATTAATCTATTTCTAACAAAAATATCTCAAGAGTTTACTATGGACTAAAATGATGACACGTTCATTTCAAAGTGTGTACAATATTATTAACTATAGGCCAAAGTTTGAATTTGGTTCTATATTTTTTTCTCAATTCTCAATTTGGTTTTATATGTTTTTTTTTGCACTTTTAGTTTCATATGGATCAATTCTCAATTTGGTCCCATATTTTTTAGGGTAAATTCCATTTTGGTACCCAGTCCTATTGACCTGTACCACTTTGGTACACTGTCATTTCAAAAGTGTCACTTTGTTACCCTGTCTTTTGAACTGTTATCCATTTTGGTACCCAATTTAAAATTTTCGTCAAATTTTAACAGTGAAGAGGCACGTGCATTTCAAAAGGGACCAAAAAGACAAAATTCCCAACTTTTCATCACCAATTTGTGATTTTCCCATATTCATTCATTCCCTTAATTCCCTAAATTCATCACCCAATTCGCGATTCCTAACAATTCGCGTTTCAATCTTCATTCTTCATCCCAAAAACGCACGAGCTACCTCTCCAAACCCATTCATTTTTCATCTTCCACTTCGCTATCCCAAAAGGTTCACCAAATCCCCAATTTTTCATCACTATTCGATTCACATTCGCGTCTCCGTCGAACACATTCGCGATTACACACCAAAATCATCTCATCGAACATTCTAACTTCATCGAACCCATTCTTGATTCAAAATCAAACACGTTCATCTCCAGTCGCGATTTACACACAAAATCCCCAATTCGCTCATCATCTTCGCGAGGTACCAAACGCACACACGAATCCACGAGGTGAATCGCGAGAATGAGAGGATTTCAAAACTGGAACGACAAAGTGGAATGGGTTTCGATTTTGAAGGTGGAATGGGGTTCGATTTCATGAATGGAGGTGGAATGGGAGGATTTCATGAATTTGAGTGTGATGAATCGCGAACATAGAATGAAGAATGAATAAATCGCAAAGAGAGATGAATGAATCGCCATGAGAGGGTTAGTGAAGGAATGAATATGGGAAAATCACAAATTGGTGATGAAAAGTTGGGAATTTTGTCTTTTTGGTCCCTTGAGAAACGCATGTGCCTCTCCATTGTTAAAATTTGACGGAAATTTTAAATTGGATACCAGAGTGGGTAACAGTTAAAGGACAGGGTAACAAAGTGACACTTTTGAAATGACAGTGTACCAAAGTGGAATTTACCCTATTTTTTATTGCAGATTTGGTCCCATATCTTTGGGACTATTGTAAAATTAGTCTTATATCTTTGGGTTAAGTGTAGAAGTGGTCCCATATCTGTACAAAAAAATCAACTAATGATTGATTCTCTTGCAAAGATATGAGATCAATTATGCAATATGATCAAAAGATATAGCCCAAAAAATGATATCGGACCAAATTTAGACTTTTTGCAAATATATGGGACTAAAAGTGCAATAAAAAATATTCATGACCAAATTAGAAACTCAACAAAATACATGAGACCAAATTTACACTTTGATCTTAAATATTTTTCTACTATTGTGCCCAACACGCGGGACTAAAAATAATTTGGACTTGGACGTATACCAAACACAGTAAGAAAATCACTTAGACACGCCAGATTATAAAAAAGAAGAAAAAAAAAATGTGTATTAAAGACTCGATATTGATTGATGAGATCAGAAGAAATCTTCACTAATTTTGTATGACATGTTTGAATGGTTTGAAGGAAAAACTTAGGATTTGATCTAAAATACCTGTGATTAAAGACAATAAAAATTTAATAGATCTCCTTATTGAGAAAGTTTGGCAAAAGCAACTTTTTAGTCCCTAAACTTTACATTAACGGTTAATTTCATCATTAATTTTCTTAGATTAATTTCATTTTCAGTATTTCATATTTTGATCAATTTTATCTTATTATTAACTTTTTTTTAATAATTTAATGACAAACTTCATTCTATTTTTCAATTTAAGTTAATATTTGAATTTTTTTTATCAATTTTACATTATATGTCATTTGTCACGTAGATTATGTCATTAATATTTGGCTAAAGTAAAAATAAAGAATAAAATTGACCATGATGTAAAACATTAAAAATAAAATTGATTGAAAAAAAAATTAGAAATGAATTCTTGACATTCTATATAAAGTTTGGGGACCAAAAGATGCTTTTTCTTTGAAAGTTTTAATTGAAGGAATGTAGCTCAAAATTTGCTGCAAACTCAATCTTTGGGAGTTTGATGTATTAAAATTGGCCGAGTTGTTTACTCTGTTCCGTATTGTATTCATATTTGTTTGAGAAAATTTATTGAAAATTTATTTTTTTTTGTCTATGAATATGTGTTGAGTTAATTAATCAGTTTTTGAATAATTGAAATATATAACTCGATTTTTGAATTATCACAATCAAATTCAAGGATAAAAATTATAAATTCACTGCAAAGTCAATGATCAAAAGTATAAATTTATACAAATTCATGGACTAAAAAATGAAATTATTCTAAATTTAGGGACCATATCATCACAGAGACCAAAAATTGTTGATCTTGTGTTAACTTACAATTCGGTTGAAAGATGCGCTTATTGTGAATTAATTATTTATTGTCATTTTCCTTATTTCCAATGACTTTGAATGGTAGTGACCAAAACTTATATCTTATTATTATTATTATTTTTGTTTTGGAAAAGAGATCCATTAATAACTTGAACGTCAATGACTCAAGGTTTTGAATATTTTGTTAGATAAGGTGTTAAGAATGCCCTTTTTTAAGTTGTTTTCTTAGTTGTAGAATTTCTTTTATAGGAAAAAGAAAAAAAGTATAAAATTTTAATAAATAGAAATAGCAATAAAAAAAATTAATTATTCAAATAGAAATAAAGTGAAATTCACTAATGATCATAATTATTTTAAATTTTTTACTTTAATTTTTCTTGAAAGATCTATAGAGCATAACAATATTAACTAGTTGCCTAATATTATTAAGGTGCATGTTAATTTCTAATTAATCTTTTTATATTTTTAATCTAATAATCCTAATAGAAAATTTCAATTAGAAAATCCATAATTATTGTAAGGCATGATGCTACATATATACAACACTTCTATAATTCTATTCAAAACAAATCTTACGTCATCATCTTATATCCCAAGTTGCCCATCTGCTTAAGTTTCCAGGAAATTTCACAATCTGGAAAAACGTCAAAACTCAAAAAAACCCTTCTTGATGGAAGATGAAATACTAATTCACTAGCTCATCATTTGTCATTCTTTCGTCTCCTTCATCCTTAACTTCAGCAAGTTCTACATACCCCACATGAAAACTCTTCTTAACCCATCTTCCATTTTCTTTCTTTTGGTCCTTTTCCTCATCTCAATCAATACTCCAACATCTTCACATTGGACTCGATTTAACATTGTTTGTTGACGGCCCCTAACTTTGACATTCGAACTTGAAATAATATAGATATAACCACATTCAGTAATTTGGGATCAATTTGACAAATTATGAAAACATATAGGATCAATATGAAATAAATGAACTATTTAAAATCAATTTGAAATCTACCCAATAAGTTCTGATTTTGATTTTTCAATTCATTAGAACGTGTCTCACCTGTTTGACTTTTGATGCAATCCGGAATCATATTCAAGATAGGGTAGTTCAGAGTGGTTAGACACTTAGACAAGAAATTTGGCCATAAGCCCATAAGTAGTTCGTGCTACCAACCCATCTCATACTCACATTTCTGGGTATTTATTTGATTTAGCCTATATTCATTCATTCATTCATTACCTCTAAATAGAATCTTATTTTTTCAAATTTTCACCAATCCCACCTTAAACGTAACCCACCATTTTTCTGTTCACGATGTACAACTAAACTCTTTTTCTCTCTCAAGATGCAACTTCTTCATTTAACCCTCTATTTCTCTTCCTTGATCATCATTTCCATAACCTTATGTCAAATTCCATGGTGCTTATGTGCTGTTGATGATGAGAATTATTACCAACACTGCAATTCTTCATTTGACTGTGCAAATCTCAAAAACCTTAGCTACCCTTTCTGGGGATCCGAGAATAGACTAGATTATTGTGGCCACCCAGATTTTAAGCTAGAATGCAACAATGGTAAATTTGCAGAGATCAACATTAACTCTGAAAGCTATCAAGTTCTTGAAGTCAGTGAATCTAATCATAGTCTCAGACTTGTAAGAACTGACTTCTTTGATAATGTTTGTCCAAACTCTTTGAGGAACAACACCATAGGATTTTCCCTTTTTGATTATGGTTCTGATTCTCTCAACTTGACCTTGTATTATGATTGCCCTTCTTCTTCTTCTTCTTCTCCATTTTCTCTTCCAGATATCCTTTCCACTCAGTTTAATTGCAGTATAAATGGTACTGAAATGGTTGACTATTTCACCATCGAGAATAAGTTAGAAAATGTGGATTCTTTGGAGTGGGAAATGATGGGGGCATGCAATTCTAGTGTCATTGTTCCAATTTTGGAGTCACAAGTTCCTGTTTTGGAGAGAAACTTAAGTGTGGAAAATCTTAAGGCTGCTATCAATAATGGTTTTAGCTTGGAGTGGAATGCAAGTAATAGTTTGTGTGATGTCTGTCAAAACTCTGATGGGATTTGTGGTTACAAACCAAGCTCAATACTGGAATTCACTTGCTATTGTAGAGATGGGTCTTTTCATCCTTCTACATGTAGATCAAGTAAGTATATATCTATCTATATTCTTGTTTTTTAGGAAGGGAATCTGCACTTTGGATATAGCTTGAGCTCTCCGGGCTGGATTTTGACCATAATTCTCATTCAATTTTGAGTAAACATATAAATTGGTCCTTAAAATATTGGAAAACTTACTATCTCGGGGTCAACGAATTAGTTTTGAATAACTGAAATACGGTTCTTGATCATTGGAATATCGTAGTTGTCTACGACATGGTTCGTGAGATGATTTGGTTCTTGAATTTGAACTAATTTCTATTTTTTGATTCTTGAACTTATACTAAATTTATATTTTTTAGTTCATGAATTTGTATTTTTTGGTCCCTGAATTTGATCTAAAGACCAAATCGTTAATAATTGCAATATTTGAAGGGTTGAGTCGTATGATTATTTAGGGACTAAGTCATTGACTCTATAAATTCTTAAAAGATACACTATTTAACAAGTCAATAAGCTTAGTTTGTATTCTTTAATTCCTGAGAATTATGAAACTAATAAACTTTAATTGTTTTATACTCATCACTAGACTGAATTGTATTGCCATAACTTTTGGAGATAGAATTATGAACTCTTATATCTCTTAGGGATCAAATTCTATGTTTACTCTTAAATTTTGTTTTTTGTGTTTTGTCTTGATTATATTTGATTTTTACAAGAAGTAGAAAGAAAGAGAGGTTGGCAGATGTAGAAACTAGAAATGTCCTTTTAGGAGTCGATGGCTTTAGACACCAGCAACCTATATTGGTCATTGCCAAAAGGTATATTATTGGAGAAAAAATACTACGACGTGGACTAATCACTTGATTAATAGACCCACTTACTTTTAAAATGTGAAACTTGAAAATATGTAAAGTACACATATATATGGTGGAGCTCACTTTTGACAAAATTATGTTTTCTTGTAACTAAATTTATTTGTTTTCATAATCTGAATTTATATAAGAATATATACTATAGTAGGAAGTCTTGTTTCTCATAGGTTATTGCAGGTAGGAAGTAGACATTGTTAGGTAGAGATGCCTAGTTATCATGTTTGTCCGTATATAACTAAATATGTTAAAATATAGGTGGCCTACTTTGACTATTCCACATATAATTTACCTTGGCTAAAGTGCATTTTTGGTCCCATATATTTTTCTGAGATTTCAATTTGGTCCCGTATATTTTTTTGTTGTTGTATTTTTTGTCTCATATCTTTTTCTCAGGTCTCAATTTGGTCTCGTATCTTTTTTTTTTTTGCATTTTTAGTATCATATCTTTTACTCAAGTTGTAGATTTGGTCCCATATTTTTTAGTCAGGTTGCAAAATTAGTCACATATCTTTACAAAATGTTTCATATTGTGAGACTAACAGTGGAACTTTTTGTAAAGACATGAGACCAAATCTGCAACAAAAAGGATATGAGACCAATTTTGTACCTAACTAAAAGATATGAGACCAAAAGTGCACTTTGGCCATTTACCTTTCTCAACTCTTTTATGTTTGGGGTTTGAATAATCTTCCATTTTGAATCTGTATTCTTGTTTCTCGTGCAAGTTAGTACTTAGAGAAGTGAGGTGTCAAAGTTTTTTTTAAGTATAATGAGATTCACAGCTGTTAGATACTCTTGTATTTTATGTTTACTCCTATTTTGAAAATCGTAGTACAACATAATTTACATATATAAAACTATGATGTTTGATTGACAGAAATGATATATGTAATATTTTGTAAAATTTAGTCCAAAAATATTTCAAGATATCAAGTTTTATTTTTTTTCATGGTACTAAATACCACTTTAGAGTCAAGATGATATCATCTTGTTTCTTGTATATTATATTCCTTTATACCAATTGCAAGTATTTTGGATACCTTCTTACATCATATATATGCCTCTTTGCTATTGTGAATTACATAATGGTATATTCATCTTAAAGGTTTTTTGTTTCTCTTCTCTTTTGCTTTCCTGTTTTTGTTTGAACATTTTTTTCAGCCTTTTCTGTTTGTGATTGCTTTCTCTGATGCTTAAGGACGCCCTTTCATCTGTTCTAGAATTATGTTTTCAGTTGTTGATGTTGGTTTTTTTTTTTCTTTTTCCTGTTTCCCACCTTGTATCTGAGGTTTTGTCCAGAGTTGCACACCTGATTATAGTGGAAGAGTCTTCCAAACAACAACATTCATAAGGGCTCAAACCTGAGACTTTGCTTAAACAATAGCAAGTCATTTATCACATAGACCAACACCCATGTTGGCTGATGTTGGGTGTTTTTTCTAGAGGCTAAGCAATGTTTCAATTCTGGTTTTCTACTGTTCTATTTGTTTGTTTTATCTCTCTGTTTTTGGTGTTTGAGTTCTTGTTAATTTCCCTGTTTCCTTGTTCAATAAACTAGTTAATTTGTGTATTTCATACTTGTAAATAAAACATAACATAGATGCTTTAATAAGATGAAAATGCAATATAATACTCTGATCATTTAAGTAACGTTTTATAAGGCTCACATTCAAAAAAAAAAAAAAAACTAAAGTTACTTGTATAACATGAGTAGAAAAATTTAGACATCTGTTCTGTCATCTGTGTATTTAATAGTAAACTATTCAACGGTATATATTTTTAGGTACCAAATGTTAACTTTGTCATAACTAACTTTTTCCTGTAACTAATTTTGCAATATGTCCAAAACTGCAATTTAAGAAAGAAAATGAGGCTACTGTTCTTAGCTTTTCAGTTTTCTCCATTTTCTGACAACTGTAACTTTTCCTTTCCATCCATTATTGTTGGTCATTCGAGTTTTGACATCTATCTTTGTTGTGAACTTCACAGGTACAAAATCTAGCTCATCAACTGCAGTTAAAACAGGTAAACTCCATTCTGTTCACTTCTCTCACAAGTCACAAACAACAGGAATTCAGACATCATAATTTGTCAAAATCTTATTCTGGTCTTTAATGTTTATCATAAATTTTTTCGTTCCATATTGGTCCTTAATAATTCTCAACATCTCCATTTTGGTCTCGAACTATTGGTTGTGATCATATCTCTTTCGTTTCAAGTTCAAATGCGACGAAATCAAACCTACAAATTACTCTTGACAAGTTCTTTCTTTGATCAGTTGGGATCATTGACAAACTAGGTCAAATCGACTTGAAATTAGGCTTGAAAGTGGGAGCTCATTTCGTGGAGTTGGTCATATTTCTCTTATTTCAAATCCGTATGCAACAAAATCAAATCTACGAACTAATCTTGATAAGTTATTTCTCTGTCTAGTTGGGACCATCGCAAACAATGTCAAATAGTACTCTGAAAGTTGGTACGGTGTTTCTACCAAACCCACTTTCGAAGTATTATATGACCTTATTTGCCAATGGCCCCAACCGAATAGAGAAAGAATTCGTCAAGAGTAGCACGTATCTTTGATTTCATCTCATTCAGACTTGAAATAAGAGAGATATGACTAATTTTATGAAACGAGCGCCCACTTTCGATTTTCGCCCACCATAATTTTACTAATTTTCTTGCATTACCCACCCACAGGCATTGCCACAGGAGTTTCAGCTGCTGTTGCTTGCATTATTGTTGGAGTTGGTGTGTTCTTTGTGGTTAGACGAAGGAAAAAAATTGGTGCAAAGTCAAAAAGCAACAAGGACCTTTTAATGCCTCGTGATTCAGGCAGTCTCACTTTTACGTCTACAACAAACTCGTCTCATAATCAGAGTGTGCCATCTTATGTTACCTCAAAGTCTGAATTATCTGAGCAACACAGTTTCCTGTATGGGATTAAGGTGTTTAGCTATGCTGAACTTGAGGAAGCTACTAAAAACTTTGATCCTTCTGTGGAACTTGGAAACGGAGGTTTTGGCACGGTTTATTATGGTAAGTAACAATATAATTTTAATTTTTTTTACTTATATTTTGGATTTAGGGATGGTGGTGATAGAATATGAATAGGATACTATATATATATATATATTTATGGGTCACTATGGTCTTAAATGTATGTCCTAATGTTTATTTTGGTCCATTATGTTTGAAAATGTTTAAATTGGTCCTAAATATTGCCAAAATGTTTTATTTTGGTTCTAAATATTGGTAAAATGTTTCATTTTGGTCCCAAATTATTGAATTTGATCATATTTCTCTCGTCTCTCATTTCAAGTTCAAAGGACTTGTTAAGAGGAACTCAGCTCTGAATTTGTCGCATTCGAATTTGAAATGAGAGAGATAAAATCAACTTTGCTTTTTGACCATGCATGAAACGAGCGATCTACTTTTAGGATCGATTTAACCTCACTGGCTAATGACTCCAACTAAATAGAGAAAGTACTCTATGAGAACAATACATAACTCTAAACTTGTCAGGTTTGAATTTGAAACGAGTCATATTCTATAGTTGGGGACCAAAATGAAATATTTTGCCAAAATTTAGGACCAACTTGAACATTTTGAAATATATATAATAGACCAAAATGAACATTATTAGGGCATACGTTTAGGACCAAAATGACATTTTAACCTAGTATTTTGTCTCTGAATTTACACTGAGTCAACTAATCAGTCTATTAATAATTGAAATACACTATTTGATCCTTGAATTCGAACTAATTTTATTCTTTTTGTCCTTGAATTTGTGTTAAATTAATACTATTTGATCTCTGAATTTAAACTAATTTTATACTTTTTGGTCCCTCAATTTGTACTAAATTAATAACTTGAAACTATTTGGTCCTTGAATTTAAACTAACTTTATACTTTTTGGTCTTTAAATTTGACCCAAAGATCAGATTGTTGACAATTGCAATAATTCAAGGACTGAGTGGTATATTTTAATTTTCGAGGGACTAATTATTTGACTCACCGTAAATTCAAGTACCAAAAGTAGGTTTTTCCTTTTAATAATCATTATCCAGATTCTGCTATAGAACTCCATCAATGTAGTATAATCGATGTCCTCATTCTGCTATAGGTTTTTCCTTTTACATTTTTTTTCTTGTACTAAATTTATAATTTTTAATTCTGAATTTGTATTAAATTTATACCATTTGGTCCCTAAATTTGACACAATGACCAAATCATTAGCAAGTGCAACAATTCAAGAACTGGGTAGTATATTTTGATAATTTGGAGACTAATTTGTTCGACTCGGTGTAAATTCAAGAACAAAAATAATAAATTTTCTCAATAATCAACAATGTACTGATTGATTTCCTCTTCATCATCATCATCATCATCATCATCATCAGGCACTCTGAGAGATGGACGTGCAGTTGCAGTGAAACGCCTATATGAAAGCAACTTAAAACGTGTGAATCAGTTCAGAAACGAAGTTGAGATCTTAGCTAAATTACAACACCCTAATCTAGTTTCCCTCTTTGGCTGCACTTCTAGACATAGCCGTGAGCTTCTCCTTGTTTATGAATACATTCCCAATGGAACTCTCTCTCATCATCTTCACCACCAACAATCATCAAAAATTAACTCTAATAATTCTAATAATAACAAACCCTTATTCTTGCCTTGGCCAACACGCTTAAACATAGCACTAGAAACAGCCATTGCTCTTGCTTACCTCCACAAATCCGACATCATCCACCGTGATGTTAAAACCAACAATATCCTGCTAGACAACGAGTTTCGCGTAAAAGTCGCGGATTTCGGTCTTTCGAGGTTGTTTCCCACTGATGTCACTCATGTTTCTACTGCTCCTCAAGGTACACCTGGGTATGTTGATCCTGAGTATTACCAGTGTTACCAGCTTACTGATAAGAGTGATGTCTATAGTTTTGGTGTTGTTTTGATTGAGTTGTTGTCTTCTTTGGAAGCTGTGGATGTGAATAGGAATAGGCATTTTATAAACTTGGCTAATATGGCTGTGAATAAGATTCAGAACTGTGCTTTGCATGAGCTGGTTGATCCGTTTCTGGGATTTGAAAGGGATGATGATGTGAGGAGGACGACGACCGCGGTGGCCGAGTTGGCGTTTCGGTGTTTGCAGGCAGATAGAGAGATGAGACCTTCCATGGATGAGGTGGTTGAGGTGTTGAGAGAAATAATTCATAATGGTAATAATAATAAGAATAATGAAGAAAAAGGGGTTATTATTGTGAATAATAATAATAAGAATGAAGAAGAAGTGGTTTTGAAGAATAATGATCCTTTAGCTTTTTCACCAGATTCAGTTGTTGCTGATAAATGGGTTAGCTCCTCTTCCTCCACTACTACTTCTAATAATTCCTCATCATAGTTTGTGAAGAAATTGCCTCTTCTTTTGGTGAGTTTCTGGGTTGTATTATATTGTTAAAGGTTAAAATGTGCTTTTGGTCTTATATATTTTATCTAGTTCTCAATTTAGTTTTGTACACATTTGGTCACATATCTTTTGATTATGTTACAGATTTGTTTTTATATCTTTTGGTCAAGTTGCATAATTAATTTTATATCTTTGGAAAAAGTTTCACATTGTGACACTAATGGTGGAACTTTTTGTAAAGGTATGAGACTAAATTTGCAACAAAAACAAAATATATGACAAATTCTGCACCAAACCAAAAGATATGAGATTAAAAGTGTAATAAAAAAAGATAGGGACTAAATTGAGGCTTAAACAAAAGAAATGGGACAAAAGTGCATTTTGGCCTTGTTAAAAGTATTGCATACAGTACTCTTTATAATCAGAGTCAGGAGTTCATCGAATTCTGGTCTTATTCTTTCTCAAACTTCTTTATTTTCGGCCTTTTTCTTTTCTTCAATTGCTTGGTTTTGGTCTTTATATGAGGTATGAGTCAGTAAATTCACTCTTGGCATTAGTCTGTGTATATGGTATATATAGTAGTAGACTTGTACCCATGTCTGTACTGCTATGGTGTATTTAGAAGTTGATATTCATTTTAAACAAAACTTATTATTTGATCTCCGAATTTACAATGATTCAACTAGTTAGTCTTTAAATAATCAAAATATACGATTTGATCATTGAAATAATTCAGTTATCGCTTATTTAGTCCTTATGACGATTTGGTCCCTGAATTAGAACTAATTTTATACTTTTTGGTCTACTGAACTTGTACTTTTTGGTCCATGAATTTGATTCAAGCACCGAATTGTTGACAATTACAACAATTGGAACTAAGTAATATATTTTAATTATTTAAGGATTAATTAATTGATTCAGTGTAAATTCAGGGATCAAATAATAAATTTTCTCTTCTTTTTACTGTCTCACTCTTGATATGTGGAGAAGGAGAAATTCATACATTGGTACACTGGATTATAAGAAAGAAAATGGGCAGAAGCATTTTTGGTGCGCTAAACTATTTGATCAGTCTTAATGAAATCCAATTTTGTTTTAGTCAACTGTATCTCTTGAATTTTTCGTCTCAACTTTGTTAAGTAATATACTTTTATATATATATTTGTCTTGAAGTTTGGTATCATAATCTTCTTCGTTTTCCCTAGTTGTGCGAGTTAATTCATGCAATAGAAGTAAGGGATAGTTTGGATCTAAGGAAAGGAAGAAGAGATCATAGACGAAAAGGTATAAGGATATTTTATAGTAATATTTAAGATGCACAATACTTCATCATGTGAGTAAAGGTTTTCGAAGTTCATATACAATATCTACTTGTATTAAGAATCTCATGATAAATCGAAGTTTTCATTATTCTCTGTGATTAAAAAATTGTATTTTTTTTTTTGTTAAAAGATTAAAAAATTGTATTGGAGCTTCGATTTGAAAATGCATTTTTATTTTAGCGTCAATTATGGTTCAAACTTGAATTTTTTTTTTATAAACCGAGGGTGTCGGGAACAGTGATTAATCTCTCCGTCGTGATCTTCTACTTAAGAGTAAACGGCTGATCACATAATGCTTTTCATACCAAAAATAAAATTCGAACCCTCACCATTTAAGTTAGGAATCACTAAGCCACACTCAAATGGATTCAAATTTTGAGTTATTAGTTATTAATTGTGCCTTTAAGTTGATTAAATCTATGTCAAATAATCAATTCGTTTTTGGTAATACAAAGGGCCTTAACTCTAAGCACAAAGAAAAAACAAAAAATCACAAACTAAAATGGAGGGCACAAAACTCCCTTTACAATATCATTACGGACAGTTAAAGCTATAAAGATAAGAAAGCCTCTGCTAGACATAGTAATCATTTAGGAAGTGGATCCTCTGCAGTGTAAATGCACTGCAGTCTAGAGAGAGAAAGAAAGAATTAGAGAGAGAAATGTGGGTCTCACTAATATTTTCTCTCTCTAACTCTCTCTTTCTCTCTCTAAACTGAAAGTGCATTATACTCTAGAGAATCCAGGTTCAATCATCCACCATATCCAAACCAAACTTAGCCAGGCCATTTGTTGTCCTCTTAAGAGTATGCAAGACTTTGATCTCCCAATCAGCGTAGCTAATGAGGTTAATAAACTTAACAAAAATTAATGTCAAATAATCAATTTTTGTTAAAAAATACTAATGAAGTTAGAATTTTCGAATAAAATTTTGTCCAATATTAAAGTATTGGGATACAAATACAATTGATAATATAAGGATGTCTTGGGATTCCATAAGATCATTTCATTAAATTATTGTCAAAGTATACTTTTGATCTCATAACTTTTATTCAAGTTTCAATTTGGTCTCATAATATTTTTTATTGCACTTTTGGTCTCATATCTATTGCTCAAGTTACAAATTTGATCCCATATCACTTTTGGACTCATCTTTTGGTCAAATTGCAGAATTAGTCCCATATCTTTCTTAAAAGGTTCCCCATTGGTATCACCTAAATCAAAGATATGAGACTAATTCTACACCTAACCCAAAGATACGAGACCGATTCTGCAATTTGACCAAAAGATATGTAATCAATTCTACAACAAGACCTAAAGATATGAGACCAAAAGTGCAACACGAGATCAAATATGCAACCTGAGCAAAAAATATGGGACAAAAAGTGTAACAAAAAAAAATTATGGAACCAAATTGAGACATGAGCAAAAGTTATGGGACCAAAAGTGTACTTTGGCCTTTAATTATTGGTATTTTGAAGATAATGAGAAAATAAGATAATTGAATGAAATGATAAAGATGATAAGGTTTGTGTTGCATTTGGTTTTCTATTTCCATTATTGTTCAAGGACTAATTTGACAAAGATTATAAGGTTTTTGGAGTAATTTATAATTAATTAATGACCAATTGAAAGAAATCTTAAAGAAAAGAGAAGAAACTTGTTATAACTAAAAGCCAAGGGCATTTTTGAAGACTAAAATGTATCTTACCCATAGTTTAAAAACTAAAATGAGTATTTAAGCTTGGAATATAAATCAGATAAGATGAAATAGAAATTGACAGTTAAGATACAGTAGAAATCAATGGCTAAAATTAAGTCACGTTAGCACTTCCTATTAGAAACCAACGAAAGCAAATTACAGGGTCCTTTTGTGTTAACGACAAAAATCTTAGGATACCAAAATGTCATTTTTTACACCTCAGTGTACTAAAATGAAATTAAATTAAATTACAGGATATCAAATTATAATTTATACTTTAATATATATGTAATGACATATATCTTAGGCCAAAATCAAACAAGTGTAAATACTCGACTTGACCAACTTTTTATCTAGTCGAGTGATTGCATGAAATCGAGTCACTTTCTTTAATTTTTTTTGTTCAAATGTTTCTTTAATTAAAATTTTAATTATATATATATATTTATCTTTCGAACTTATATATTAATAAAAAAATAAGAATATATAAGTTTAATTAATAAAAAAAATATTTAATATATTTATCTATGAAAATATATTTATACTTATATATTTCTAATATATAACCAATAAAAAATATGAGGTATACATCTTATATTATATGGCTCCACCCCTTTCTGGTCGTTCATGTTTAAAACTATAGTCTATGAATTAAAAATAAGAGAAAATTTACTATTTGGTCTCTCTTTCTTTACTAAGTTAACAATTTAGTCCCTTATTTATTTTACATACATATTTGCGTGCTCGTTAGGGCACGCAAAGCCCCTAGTATATTATATACTTTAAATTACATAATGATGGGTAGCCCCCAAATTGCATTAATTAAGGTTGTCGACCAAATGCCCTAAGAGGGCATGCCCTCCTTTGTTAAAATGCCTAAGAGTTTATTTGGATTGGGGATATTGAATGAGAAGGGAAGGGGAAGAGATCGAGGGACTAAATTTTAATTCATCTTTCTTTTCCTTCCTTCATAAATTACAAATATCCTAAATTGAGATATTTTGGAGGAAGAGTTACTTCTCCAAACAAAGGGGAGAGCTTCCCTCCTCTCCCCCTCCAATTTCTTCCCCC
>QANZ01003872.1:23926-45678 GCA_003254925.1 Chamaecrista fasciculata
CCCCCCCCCCCCCCCCCACACCATGAATCCAAACAAACCTTAAATGTTCTTAAAACCTCGCCTTACATATAAGATGGTTATAAGTTTCTTAACTCTCTTATATAAACACTTTTGTTCAACTCTTCCCATATACATTCTCTTATTCTCTAAAGCTTTCACACTCTATCTCTTCTATATACTGACTTAATTGTTAGAGGAGCATAACGACCCTCTTCCCATCGTGCGTTGGCGCCATTTATGGGGATCAAGAATGTGAACATCTCATTTTGTTTTGGTCATTTTTATAAATATTTTGACCTTTGGATTCTTTTGTAAATAAATAAAAATTTTGGGTCATTTTCATAAATAAAAAAACTTAGTCAACATAAAAATAGGGAAATATGGCTTATTATTTTATACATAGGTCATCGATTTCGCATTGTATAAAAAGGGGGATGACAAGTATTTTTTAAAATAAATCGAGCTTAATTTTAATATTAAATTTGATCAAGGTAATGTTTAGTTCAGTTATTAATGTAAGCCAAATCAAATTTAAATTAGAAATATATAATTTTTAATCATAAAATTAAATCAAATAATTTGAGGTATTATTTTCTTAAAGGGGAAGTCAAGTTAGATATCTTATGATCACTTTTAAACAAGTTAAGAGATCTCAAATTTAACTTAAATCAAGATAAATCAAGTCAGAATATAAAGCCTCTTGAACCTAGGCTACTCTATAAAAAAAGAGAAAATTTCAAACCCTAGAGGACAATATTTCAAGAGCCAATTTGGTGCTTACACCTTTCCTCACTTATTATTAGCCTCCCGGCCCCTCCATTAGAAGAAAAAAAATAGGGTTCTTCTACTACCCTCTTATCTTGTTCTCAGTTTTTAAGATTTGTACATCGATTTTATTTTATTTTTCCTTCACATTTGCACACATCTTCCATAATTTTCCTAGATATTCACATATCTTAGGTGTCTCTCATAATTATTTCAAAATTTAGCAAGCATAAATAGAATCCTTTTTAATTTTCTCAAGACTGTTGCCCATAATTGTACTATTATTAGGCAACAAGTAGTTTTCACTTGTTTTCAAAATTAAATCAGTGCAAATATTTTTAAAAGAAACTGTTGGACCTAAGTCTAATTTTGGGTGTGTAAAATAAGCCCACATCACTTGCACAAAAGAGATATGAGGGTTGAGGTTAATTTGTTATATTATTTTATTCATTATTATAATTAATAAATATTTTATTAATTATTATAATGAAATAAATATTTTATTAGTCCTATTATATAATACATGAGAACCCTAGTTTCTAAAATGTAGCAGTCTCTCTCTTTTGTATCAAAGTCTCTAACTTTTCTTCTGCTATTCTGTATCCCTCTTTGTGTGACATTGAGGAAGATTTCGTTTAATCCTGTGAGAGTGCCGGTTTCTAATCAGGGATACCGGAATATCTCTTCAGGACAGTGTCCTAGAGACGCGACTCGAAATTATTCTGAGAATTCCCCAACAGAAACTTTTACTTCCAAATAGACATCATACACTTTCTGAATTGCTCTTCTTTGTGCCGAGACTCAAAGGAATAAATTCTCTACAAATTCCGCAACTCAATGTAAGATTTTGTTTTTGGAATTCGCCCACAAAAAAGGGTCCACTTTGAAGACTCATAACATTTTTGTCCAAAATTGTTTTTGGGTGGGGTTTGTTTCTAAGTTTAGCTTATTCTACCTAGTTGTAATCCTGAAAATTTGTTTGATTAGATTAAGTTTTATATTTTCGGAAGATTTAATGTTTCAATTGTTCGTTCTTGGCAAGGGTCACTATTTGATCTATTACTCTTAACATACAAATATTTTTCAACTCAAATCAAATGGATTAGAAATCTAACATGTTGGGGAAGATCTAATATTTAATTCACAAATTATAAGTCCCTAGATGGACGAGTTTTCTAATATTTTTTTGAAAGTTAGAAAATTATTCTTGACAATGTCTAAGTAGAAGTAAATTGTTTTCTCTCTTTTTTGCCTCTTGGTTGGTCTCCTTAGGTTTTAGGGTCTTTAGGTTAAGACTCATTTAATGAAAAATAAAATAATAAAATAATAAATGAAGTCTATTAAGTTCAAAGATTTTTTAAGTGAAACCTTAAAGTTAAAAATGTTAAGCCTAACCCCAGCATTTGTTGTAAAACAAATGTATGATTTTTCTCCCCTATAATTATTGTTGGAGATTCAAGATATGCTTACTTTACTCTTGTGACTTGGGTGTTTATTATAATTATTGTTTAAATGCCCTAACATCCTTTTTCAACAAATAAAGTAAGCATGCTCAAGTAAGTCCTCTAACCAGCCTCCAAACTACTAAATTATTCCTATGAATTACGTAGAGTTTGATCCCTAATCAGAATAAATAGGCCTTGGGTTCAAAATTTCAAATACATGATTTAAGTCCAACCTTTTAAAAATTATTTATTTTCTTGCCTTTTATTAAGTATTTTTAATCCAACTCTCGTGAATGCTTGTATTGTTTCATGACTTGTTTGGCAATACAATTTAATTATTGCAAATATAGGATCATCATTTCTAGTTTTAATTATAAGTTTGTTAATAATTTATTAAGGATAATTATTTATATTTTGGCCATTTAATTTTAAAATTATTTTAAGTTAGCCTTTTATGAAGAGTTTTCTAGAGTACCTAACACCTTCTGTAGATATCAAATGTGCTCCCGAGTTGATCTTGGGTTCACAAACCAATTTTATTTTTTCTAAATATTACCTTATCCACCATTTTTATCAAGTTTTTTCTAAATCTTTTTCCAAATTTTTCTTATAAAATTTCGTGGCGACTCCTTTTTCATAATCATTAAAGTCATTTTTTGCAATGTCAAGTGTGACAGTTTGGCGATTCCACTGGAGAAAGTTTGAGAGTCAAGCTCACTAAAAAAATAATTATTTTAAAGTAAATGGTCTTTCTTTTAGTTTTTATTATCCTTTTTCTTTTATTATAAACAAAATTAAAGTACAATTGAACTAGAGACCGTTTAGGTAGAACAACACCCCCTAAGATAGATGACCCATATTTGTGTTTTATCAGGTAATCCACTTTTGTAGATGAGGGAAGGGTAAACCTTAGGTTTTCTCTCTATTTACACACTCACTACAAAACACTTACCTCACACACTATTCGGCTCTATACCCGAGTTGTCATTTGTCATAGGTTAGAAGAGATCCTAAGGGGATTTCCCTGAGAAACGCGGATTCTCCTCTGGTTGATCCCCAAGATCTCGCTTGGTTTGTTACTTATTATGTTGGCTTGACCAATGAAAGGTTACCTCCATGAAAGTTCATCTATTTCAAGGGCTGAACCCACGGTGCATGAGAACTATGGTGAGATCTCACTTGGTTTGTTACTTATTATGTGGGCTTGACCAGTGAGTTAGTTTAATACATAAGTCATTTATCAATAATCATTTAGGAAATATTTAATTGACTTAAGTAGGAATCAAACTTAGAGAAGTCTTTCAATTTGTTCTATATTTGTTTTGTGTTTCTATTCTCCATTTTCTCAAGACGATACTTGATACTCAAGTCGTCATACTACTCTGATAGTGAACACTTGCACTAGGGATTTTAAATTTAAAATTTGAAAAGAAAATCCACATCACCGAGCAAGGCGATGTTCCAATAGTGACGTGAAGTCGTACTAACCCCCCTCAACTAAAATTCGATTTCTAGAGAAGCCAATCAACGTTCCTTAGAAGGACTACATCTTTCCATATAGGTGTATCTTCTCATAGGCGTGAAAGTAGAGTATATTTACAAAGATTCCTTGGTCCACCAAGATCCTACGAACTTTGCAGTAGCCCATCATAGCGAAAATCATCATCGAGTCATAAATCCTGAGCTCTGCGAGGCAGAGGTCATATGTTGTGAAAGCAATGAAAAGTTGGGGTCACTCTATCTTTCATCGCTTACCATGACCCTGATTAAGATGTTGGATATTTTTAGTGATTTATTTCTTCATTTGACGTTGTTGATCCTTGTTCTATAAGCCTCCTACAATTACATCTATGACTACCATGGGTCTAGGTTTGTCATCTCTCCTCTAGTCGTCCTCCCTTAGGTAGGGTGTTTTAGTGTAATCTTCAGATTGCTCAAGAGTTGTGATGTCGCGATGCTTCCAACTTTCCCTTTCGTCATCTCTCCTCGAGTTTGAGCGCAAATCTTCTTTCTTGGTATAGGATGGCAGCTTCCCCATCCAAATGAGGTAATCAGTTTCATCTAAGTTGAGTGCACTCGTTCATTTGATATCCATAGTTCCTATGGAACTTGCAATAATAGGTTGTATCAAAATTGTTGCTGGTGTAATGCTTTTATGGTCGAGGAACTGAGGAGGTTCAATGATACTACCTTATGGAGGGTGGTGGATAGGCTCTTAATAAGGGTATTATAGAGTAGGAATCTAGACCGAAGGGGAGACAAGCTTTGAGGGAGCTTTTCATCTGGCCTCTGAGGGTTTCTACTATTGTCGACCGAACCATCCTTCCTCCTCTTTTATGATATACTCTTGGGCATGACCAATCAAATTGCTTAAGTTGGCGGGGCATTTGTATGCCAAACTAGCAGAGAATTGGATATTCTTTAGACCTCTAAAAATGGCATGAACAATCACATCATCCTTTAAGTGAACGATATGCATGGACAACTTGTTGAACTTATCGAGATAGTCTTTCAAAGGCTTGCCCTTGGTTTGGATAAAGTCGGCTAAAGCATCTGACGTCTTGCGAGTGACTCTACTTGTGGAAAATTAATGTGAGAATGCTTCAAACAAGTTGTTGAAATAGTGAACTGAAGCCTAGGCAATGTCAGTAAACCATTTCAAGACGATTCTTGTTAGGGTAATTGTGAATATTCTATACCTTTGGGGGTCCTTCATTCTTACAATGTTTATTGTAGCATGAAATCACTTCAAGTGGTCTTCTGGATCTTTATCCTCATTATATACCTCAAATTTGACTAGAATCTTAAAAGGAATGTGGAGGTATATTGATATAATATGAGTGTCAAAAGGCCTTCTTGACTGCATGGGATTTAGCTCAGGCAGTTGCTCTACCTAGCAACCCTGGTTCGTGGGCAAGGACGGGTGTAGGTAAGGGAGGATAATAGGGAAATGGTGGATAGGGATATGTGGATAGTGCAACTCTTTTCCTTGGAGAATAGACTACATATGAGGGAGAATGTATGAGCCTTAGAATGGGGGGCATTGGTTTGATTGAGGGTGTTGTATTTCTAGCTTTCAACTAGTTGTGAAGCTTTTGGATTTTTGGGATTGTTTCTTCTTTGATGGTTGAGGTCTTTTTCCTTCTAAGCTTCCTTTCTACTTACGTGCTTCTTTGATAAGGATTTCCCACGAGTTATTTATTTGGTAGAAGATCCTCTGGCTGCTGCTTCTTGGGCGCCCTCTTCTAAGAGCTTATTTAATCTTTCATTTTCTTCTACCAAGCAGGCACATTTTCCCTTAGCTCGTTTCACTAGGGATGGAGTGGGTCCATTGGGCATCAAACTTTAACTTTCATTAGAGAACTCTGGTTGGGGAGTTATGGTTTGGTGCCTCTTGGCGTGCTGCTTCTTGGTCCTTATGTGGTTGATGGTATGAGCCATCTTAGAGATTTAGGTTTTCTTGGATCTCTGGTAGTGAGATCAGTGTTGTAGAATTTTTTTTTTTGGTGAATGCAGTGTTGTAGAATTTGACACAAGGTGGGCTAGAACCGA
Source organism: Chamaecrista fasciculata (assembly GCA_003254925.1). Lineage (NCBI taxonomy): Eukaryota > Viridiplantae > Streptophyta > Magnoliopsida > Fabales > Fabaceae > Chamaecrista > Chamaecrista fasciculata. The sequence goes on from QANZ01003872.1 coordinate 29,689, forward strand.
GAAAAGAGGTATTGATGATCTAGTTTGTGTCATTTTGATTGGGGGCACGTGGCGTTCATGTTGGGGATTTCTCACAATAATTTCGAGTCGCGTCTCTAGGACACTGTCCTGAAGAGATATTTCGGTATCCCACTGATTAGAAACCGGCACTCTCACAGGATTAAACAAAATCTTCCTCAATGTCACACAAAGAGGGATACAGAATAGCAGAAGAAATACTTAGAGACTCTGATCCAAAAGAGAAAGAGGGAGGCTGCTCATATATTTAGAAACTAGGGTTTCCATATATATATATATAAAATGTCTAATAAAATATTTATTAATTATAATAATTAATAAAATAATATACCAAAAATAACCTCAACTCTCATATCTCTTTTGTGTAGGCAATGTGGACTTATTTTACACACCCGATATTAGACTTAGTTCCAACAATCCCCCACATGTGTAAAATAAAGAATCACATTTCTCATGAGTCTCACTCATAGGCATAACCATTGTATCTAGTGTCTTTCCGACCATGAACTAGACCTAGATCAATAACACGTAGTACACATAGTAGTCAGTGAAGCCTGCTTCTATGAACCAACTACTCTTGTTGTATACTAGAGGCATTGAGAGTCAGATTATACCCCCACATTTCTGCTATTAACGACGTTTTTGCGCGTTACAAAGGCCGTGCGCGTGCCTGTTTCATAATGAATGCTCTAGAGATTTTGCCAGAATCTCATAGGAGCGGCCCCAGTCCACATTCATCGAGGTGATTTCATTAAAGTGTATCTGCACTTATACACGATTCCGTAGGAATATGAAATCATTAAGTACCTATGTACATCCTCACCAAAAATTTAGTATAGCACTATCACACACCATAGGAAGGGATATATTAATTTAGTGCTACCAGAATTAATAGACGACTTGTTCTTCCCATTGAACCTTATTCATGGGATCACCAATCACAAAGGTTGGGTTGCCATCGTGGTTAATTTTCAAGTTGGCCTAAATCCCATTCCCCTCGATGTTTCAGAAATTTGTTTCCTCCCAAGAGGCTTCGTTAACGTATTCGCAAGATTCACACTTGATTTTACATAATCAATTGAGATTACACCATCTTTTAGCAGCTGCCTCACAATATAATATCTCAATTGAATATGTCTGCTTTTGCCATTAAAGGTCTTATTTTTAGTCGTAGCTATCGCTGATTGGCTATTACAGTGTAATGAAATGGATGAAGTTGGTTTGTCACCTAATGGGATATTTGCTAAGAAGTTTTTCAACCACTCAACCTCAGTTCCAGCCAACTCCAAAGCAACAAACTCAAAATCCCTTAAGGATTTAGTTATAATGCTTTGCTTGGCTGACGTCTATGTGACAACACCACCACCAAACATAAACACATAGCCACTAGTGGATTTTGTCTCATCTGAATTTGAAATCCAGTTATCATCACTGTATCCTTCTAATACAACAGAAAATCCATTATACAATATACCATAGTTTATGGTAACTCTCAAATATCTTAATTTTATTAAGGCCTCTCAACATTCATTGTTTGGACAATGAGTATAACTGCTCAATCTACACACAACATAAGCTATGTCAGGCCTGGTATAATTCATTAAATGCAGCAGACTCTCAATAATCTGTCCATATTTAGATTGAGTCACAAGATCTCCTCTATTTTTTTAATTGCACACTAGAATCATAAGGAGTACTCACATGAGATCTATCATATTGTTCAAACTTTCTCAGAATCTTCTCAATATAAAGTTCTTGAGAAAGTAAGATACAATTTCCATTCCTTATGATTTTAACACCAAAAATTAGTTTTGCTTCACCCATATCTTTCATATCAAAATTAGAAGCAAGAAAATATTTTGTTCCAAGTATAATACACATTCTTGTACCACAAATCAGCATGTCATCCACATATAAGCAAATAATAACACAATCATCATTTACAACTTTAGTGTAAACATATATTCCAACTTCAACAGAAGAGAAAATACCACTTAACAAAACTTGATCAAGTTTCTCTTGCCGTTATTTGGGTGCTTGTTTTAAACCATACAATGACTTCACTAATCTTCATTTTATTCTCTTGACCAGGAACACTAAACCCTTCAGGTTGTATCAAGTAAATTCCTTCATCTAAATCACCATTTAGATAAAACAGTTTTCACATCCATTTAATGAATAAAAGGATTGTGAATTGATGCCAAAGCAATCAAAATTCGCACAGAAAAAATTCTGGTCACAAGAGAAAGGGTATCAAAATAATCAATATTTTCTTTTGTATATAGCCTTTAGCTACCAACCTCGCTTTATATTTAGGGTAAATTACACTTTGGTACCCTGTGGTTTGACCCTATTTCACTTTGGTACCCTGTGGTTTGAAACTTGACACTTTGGTACCCTGTGGTATTCTCCATTAACACTTTGGTACCCTTTGGAGTTATTTTGTAATTTTAACCATAACAAATTTTGAAAAAATTACATATTGACCCCAAAAAATTTTCAAAAAATTACAAATAGGTCCCTAGATACATATTATATAGGGACTAAAATGAAAAATTTAAAATTTTTTTGGGGTCAATATGTAATTTTTGTAAAATTTATTATGGTTAAAATTACAAAATAGCTCTAAAGGGTACCAAAGTGTTAATGGAGAATACCACAGGGTACCAAAGTGTCAAGTTTCAAATCACAGGGTACCAAAGTGAAATAGGGTCAAACCACAGGGTACCAAAGTGTAATTTACCCTTATATTTATCTATAAAACCATAGGAAAAAGTTTCCTTTTAAAAACTCATTTACAACCAGTTGGTTTTGCTCCTCGAGGCAAATCAACTAATACTCATGTTTTATTCTTATTTAAAGAACCAATATCAGTTTTAAAAACTTCTTCCCATTTATCAGCATCATGAGAAGAGACAACTTCATAAAAATTTCTAGGCTCATCTTCAACTAGAAAAGTATGAAAGTCATCTCCAAAAGATTTTTCTTTTCTATCTCTTTTGCTTCTTCTCAAGTTTTCATTCAAATCATCATTTTCTAAAATGGAAGACCGAAGCATAAGAGGTCTCAATATTTCTAGGAATATGCTCAACTATCAAAGGAAAAATATTTTCTAAAATTTGCATCATTTGTCTCAATAATTGTGTTTTGATACCAAACACCACTTCTTAAAATTAAGAATCTATATGCACCACTATTTTGAGCATAACCAATAAAAACACAGTCAGCAGTTTTAGAACCCAATTTTCTCTTTTAAAAATTGGTAATAAAACTTTAATAAGACACCCCCACACTTTCAAATATGTCAAATTTGGTACAAAACCTCTCTATACTCATAAAGTGTCTTATCAGTCTTCCTATGAGGAATTTTATTTTGTAGAAAACAAACATATAAGAAAGCTTCACCCCACAAATTATTTTAAGCACCAGAACTAACAAGCAAAACACCCATCAATTCTTTCAAAACAAATAATTTATAGGAAGCAATTTTTCCACATTAAAACTGAACTTGCCAAAAACCATAAATGACAGATACGAACTCATCTATAATGTTAATTCATTCTATGATAAAAATAAAATAATATAATAACAAATAACCAAATGTTTGAGTTAATTGATATCTTATCAACACTCAAAATATACAGATCTTGATTACAATAACCCTTTCCCACAAATATTATTCTTTGTCTTTATAATCTTATAAGATTTAAATGACACTTTAATCCCAGCTTTCACTAATAGAGCAACAGAAATAAAATTTGCTCTCACAGTGGATATATACAGAACATCATTCAGTTGCAAACTCTTTCTCGTTGTGAGCTTAATCACAACCTTTTCTTTTCCTAGAATCGTAGTAGTTCCGGAATCAATAAGATAGATTTTATCATCCCCTTCTTCAAAGGAGGAATGCAGTTCTTTATTAAAACAAATGTACCTTATAGCACCACAATCTATCAACCATTTTTTCATATCAGATATAAATAAAAAATCAGAGAGCATTGCAATAATAATTTAGTTATTACTGTCATCATCTCTATAAACCAAATTTTCATTTGATTTAAGAGGATTATCACACTTTTGATAATTTTCCACAGCTCTCATTAAATATTGCAATTTATGATGTTCTGATATATCACACATATAACAATTATATTTCACATTACATTAGGATTAGACTAATGGGTTTGTTATCAGATTCCCCACAATTTTTTATGATAAAATAAATCAACTATCAACATACCTCTTATGGCACAACATTAGTTGTACTTGTACTGTGTCCTTCCCTGTATCACTTTAATGTTGTCCTACAGTGCGTGTTTCCCGAACCACATAAACCCCAAATGCGGCAATCAGTTGCACATTATCAAAATCCAATCCGCAGCCACATTCTTGAGGAAAAACTCATCACCTACTATCCACTTCACAAATAGTATCTATATATATATATACATTTCACAATGTCATACAATCCACTTCATATATATATATGAAATTTGCCCTCAATGCATTCGACGGCAAGCAGAAGGGCTCCCATACCAATCCTAAAATAAGCCCAAATATAAAACCCTTTTTCTCCAATTCCAAGCCTTTTGTAGCCTCAACGACGAGAATCGATTAGCTGCTTCGGCACTAAAATTCCAGAAAAGTCTAGGGTTTTTCCAATTTAGCAAGTAAAGGGGTATCACTTCTACATTGAGGATCGATTCTAATCCCAATTCCCAAATCCACTTGACTCCTTGCTGTGATGTTATCCATTTGCTTTGCTACACTGAAATCTGAAACCCGAATCTGCCGTTTCTCACACTATTCGCTAGTCGCTATTACACAGTATACACTCCCACTGCGGCGCAATTCACAGAATGACATAGCATCTAATTTAATTCTCAGCACTACCTTTGTCGACGGTGGTACAGTCGTTTCCTCATGCCCTCGATTCGCCAGAATTTGAAGGCGGAGCCGACGGCAACAAACACATAATCCTCTTGATATAATGTTACCGAACTCGAACATAATAAAATAGATTTTAATATCTCTTCATATTGTTGGGGATTTCTCACAATAATTTCGAGTCGCGTCTCTAGGACACTGTCCTGAAGAGATATTTCGGTATCCCATTAATTAGAAATCGGCACTCTCACAGGATTAAACGAAATCTTCCTCAATGTCACACAAAGAAATACTTAGAGTTTGCTCAATAGCAAAAGAAATACTTAGAGACTCTGATCCAAAAGAGAAAGAGGGAGGCTGCTCATATATTTAGAAACTAGGGTTTCCATATATATATATATAAAATGTCTAATAAAATATTTATTAATTATAATAATTAATAAAATAATATACTAAAAATAACCTCAACTCTCATATCTCTTTTGTGCAAGCAATGTAGGCTTATTTTACACACTCAATATTAAACTTAGGATCAGTTCGTTTCCGTTTTTTTTTTAAATTTGTTTTGATTATAATCATGGTTTGATTATAATCAAATTTGATTATTTTTGTAGTGGTGTTTGGATGATTGTTGATTATTTGGTGTGAAATTATTAAAATGGGTATGTAATGATTGTGGTAGGTGGATAAAAAGTAAGGAAATTGATAAATTGTATAGGGGTATAAATGGAAGAAAAAGTTAGAAAAAGTAAGGTGTGATTTGATTATAATAAAAGTGTGTTTCGATGTGATTGTTGTTTTGAAAAAAAACAAATATGTTACTGTTTGCCTTGAAAAGCGTGAAATCTTGATTATTTTTGTGAGTAGGTTAGGGGATGTTTTTCCGAATCGGTGCACCGTTTCATTTTTTGCCTACAAAACGGTGCACCAACAAGGATTAAAATGTCTTCTACTTATCACATTCGGTGCACCAGCGAAGAAAATCGGTGCACCGATTTGCATCAGATGAGAGAGAAAGTTAAAAAAACATGCGGACCCGAAAAAACAATCCAATTTAGCTTATTTGTGATTAATCCCTCTCATCTCTCGTCACTCTCCCTCTCTCATCGCTTGTCACTCTCCCTCTCTCTCGACGTGCTCCAGCCAAATCCATGCGTGTTCTTCAAAATTAGAATCCAGAGGTGTTCGGATTTATTGATAGTGAACGAAATTACAATCCAGAAGTGTTCGGATTGATAGTGAACGAAATTATAATCGCCGACGAGGAGGACCATCTCGCCGTCGACGACGACGGCGATGTAAAATCCGGCGTTGGGTTCGGGTCCTTTAGAGGCGAATCTGGCGCGAGAGAGATTCCAGAAGATGTGTGTGTTGGGAGAGAGTTTCTTGGATCCGTGTTTTTTCCAGAAGATGAAGGGCTTGATGTGAAGGTAGAAGGAGGAGGCGTGAGGTGGAGAATCGAAAGGGGGGTTTTGGTGGTGGAGGTGACGAGCGAGACCATGGAGCGAACTGGGCCGGCGCCGGTGTGGTAGAGGTAGGTGGCGAGGTTGGGAGTGGTGGACGGCTTCGGCTTCCTGTTCACAACATCCTCGCGGACCACCCTTCTCTTCGCTTCCTGTTCACTAGGGTGTTAAAATATCAATTTCAGTTCTAAAATAGTTTGGGCAAAATAACATTTTAGCCCAAACACAAAAATGGATATTTACAAACTGACCCAATTTTAAAGTAAATGACAATTTTGCCCTTTGTGATTGGGGATTGATTGTATTAGAGTATAGGTAATTATAGGTTTATGTATAGGGGTATAAGTGTAATTGAGTGTGTTTGATTATTAAAAAATCATGATTATAATTGAATCAGGAAAAAAACGTAAACGAACATGTTTATTATGATTATAATCAAAACAGATTATAATCAAAACGAAAACGAACTGGGCCTTAGTTCCAACAGTCCAAGCATATCGAAAAATTGCTATGGGTTGGGGAGACGCTTCTTACAAGCAATGCTATGATGAAGTTGAAATTGCTCCAGCAAGATGACAATGATGATAACATGCACAAAAGACTAGAAAGCAAGACGAGGTTGGGGCTTCACAATGCTCCTCTTACGCTCAAATCAATGAAGAGGTTTACTAAGAGTTTTTTGAGAGTGCGATTAAAAATTTTAGAAAGGTAACTTTATGTTAGAAGTGTGTTTATATAATAAAGTAAGATTAGTTGTAACTAGACGATATTTTAAGCGAGAATCCAAGATTATTCCAGTGGTCGCCCAAATGATGTAAAAACAAAATGGTCAAAGTCCTATTTTGGTCCCTCTGTTATGTTCATTGTTCCAAATAGGTCTCCCAGTTATTTTTCATTCCATATTGGTCCCTCAGTTATCCAAAACTTGTCAAAGTTGGTCCCTCTAACGTTTTTCATCCATTTTTTCATTAAAAAAAGAGGAAAAATAAACTTGCATCTCCAAAAGTTTTATTTTCTTATATTAAGGTCCTTTTCTTTTTATAATAGGATCAAAACGTAAGAAAAGAAAATAAATTAAAATTTTAAGTGAATTTACCCAAAAACACAAAATCTCTCTCTCTAACCCTAACGACGCTGTCTCTGATAGCCTAACGAGTAACGACTCCGTCTCTGAAATTGGAAGAGGAATCAGCGCAAGAAAGGTGACTTTCGTCTCTGTTGGTGTTTCTTAAGATAACGATAACCAAAGAATTAGAATCAAGTTTCTATCTCAAACAGTCAAATTTAGTTGTAATGTTAGACCAAAGGGTTATATTTTGTTGGGAAAATTTACTGAAGCAAATCTCATGTAATAAAGTTTAAGTATTGATGCCAAAATCTTAAGTGAAAATTGCTTCGAAATTACAAAGCCTTTCTAAGTTCCAAAACCTCACACCAACGAACCAATCTTATTCAGGGATCGGAAAGGGTAAACATAAACGAAAATCACCTTTCTCGTGCTGATTCCTCTTCCAATCTCCCGCCTCCCGCCGATCATCACGAACCCTCACAAATCGTTTCGGCACACGACGAAAAATCGTTCCGGCACATGACGGAGAGGAAATCTCGTCGTCGAGTTGTGTGAGAGACGAAGATGTGAATCCAATGTCGGTGCCGGAGACGACAACGACACCATCGGTACGGCGGCCGCGAGTGGCCGATGAAGGTGGGAAGCTATGGAGGCTTCGGTTGGAGGCTATCAGAGACGACGTCGTTAGGCTATTAGAGACAACGTCGTTAGGGTTAGAGAGGGAGAGATTTTATGTTTCTGGATAAATTCACTTAAAATCTTAATTTATTTCTTTTTCTTACGTTTTGATCCTATTATAAAAAGAAAAGGACCTTAATATAAGAAAATATAACTTTTGGGGATGAAAGTTTATTTTTTCTCTTTTTTTAACGGAAAAATGGATGGAAAACGTTAGAGGGACCAACTTTGACAAGTTTTGGATAAATGAGGGACCAATATAGAACGAAAAATAACTGGAGGACCTATTTAGAACAATGAGCATAATAGAGGGACCAAAATAAGACTTTGACAAAAAAAAATTAAGGTGATCACCTCAAGTCCTCAACCCAATTGGAGTTTGCCCCCATCAATTTTTATAAATATTACATCAAATATTATTAAGTGTAATATAGTATTATTCTTATTATTATTAAAACAAATACTTTTAGCATAACAATTGCATGTACTTGTGATTATGAATAATCAATAAACTAACCAATTTAAATTTATAGCACTTTCCTTTTAATATAAGACTAGCTTTTGTTTTTTTTTTGCCAGATAAGACTAGCTTTTGTTGATTGAGAGAGAAATCCAAAATCTTAAGTACCAAAAATGCTCACCATGTGCCACGTATCTGCCAGCTTTTATATTCCACCGATAAAGCCCTTTGTATTTGGTCACTTTTCCTTTCTTCGTTTCTTTCTTCTATCGCTTTTCCTCTCTCTTCCTCTCACACTAACAACAACCTTCACAAGCTCAGTGAAAGAAAGAAAGAAAGAAGCAAAAAGGCTCAAAAATCAATCCAATCGAGAATCGGAATCGAATCGAATGGCTTCAGATCTCACTTTCTCTCTCTAGCAACCAATCCTTCTTCCCTTTAATTTCTCCGTTCGCTGCTACAAAAGCCTTCGATTGCGATTGATAATGGCGACTCTTCAGAAATTCAAGCTACTCGCGACTCAGTGCGCCGTCGTGGCCGGAAGCCCTACTCGTAGCCCCACCGCTAGCCCCGTCATCCACCTCCGCCGCCGCAAAACCCTCCGTATGTTCCTCAGCCGCCCCGACCGCCGCCACTCTGCCGCTCAGATCCACGAAGTAGATCTAGATCCTCCGGAAATGAGCGATAAAGAGGTCAGAGTTCGCCGGAAACTTAAGGATCTGCTCGTCTCCTCCTCTCCGCCGCCGATCCACGAAGAAGAACGGCGAGAACAGGAGGGTTTGTTGCCGCCGGCGATGGCCAGTTCCGGCCGATTTCGCACCAGTTCGGCATTCCGGCGCGGCGGAGCCGCCTCTCTCCGGCCGATTTCGTCGGCGTTTCGATACAGATTCCTCAAGAGAGCTTGGCGACCTGTGCTCGTTACTATCCCTGAGTAGAAGAAATCTGTACGAAGATAAATGAAATCTCTCAAATATTTTTGTTTATTTATTTATTTTATTTTTGGAAAATTATTGATATTTTTCCTGCGGCGGAGATATAATATTTTGATCAACACTTTTGGTCCCATAACTTTTGTTAAGGTCTCAATTTGGTTTTGTAACTTTTTTTTGTTGCACCTTTGGTCCAATATATTTTGTTCAAGTTGCAGATTTAGTTCTGTGTTGCACATTTGATCCCATATATTTGGGTCATGTTGCAGAATTGATTTTATATCTTTTTGTTAGGTTGTAAAATTAGTCCTATATCTTTGGGTCAAGTGTAGAATTAGTCTCATATAATTGAATTAGGTGGGACTGACGATGAAATTTTTTGTAAAGATATAGGACTAGTTCTACAACCTGATCAAAATATATGGAACCAAATTTGATACGGGACCAAATATGTAACTTTTTATAAAGATATGAGATTAAAAGTGTAATAAAAAATGTTACGGGACCAAATTGAAACTTTAACAAAAGTTATAGGACTAAAAGTATGCTTTGACCTAATATTTTCAGAAGATATCGACGACTCGCCGCCGTGTGGATGCTAGCGTGCGCGGGACTGGTGTATATGCTAACTTACGCACCTGGAAAAGTAAGTGAAGAAGAGCTACGTAGTAGTTTGTACGAGTGAGATACGCCTACGTCTCTACGACGTCGTTTGCTGCATCACTTTGTAGATTTTGATTCCCTACATTTTTATAAAATAAATCTTAACGGTTTTCATCATTGCTTTCGAGGCGTCATTGGAAAATTAAAAATCACAGAATCAAACTTATTAATTAACAAAAAAAAAAAAAAGAGAGTATTACTATTTGGTTGTTTTTGGTGTTTTTTTTTACAGCATTTCTTATTTGGTAAAAGGGTTTATTTTGGTCCTAAATCTATATCGTAATGTTCATTTTGATTCTTTATATTTTAAAATGTTTAAATTGATCTTAAACATTGAGATTTTTCCTAAATAACTTAACGTCTTCATATTATCAAGCGCTACACAAAAAATTTCGTCTTGTTTTTCCCTTCTTAAATATAACCATAATTTATAATTTTAGAGAATATACTAAAATAATATAAAGAATTTAACAAAAGAAGAACACATTTTATTCAATTTGAAGATCAATACATAAACATTTCATCATACAAGGTTTAATTTGAACATTCCATCACAAGCATAACCTTTTCCTACAAAGTTTCCACCTTTAGTAAAAATATATTGATCAGATTCAATTGTTTGTTTGAAACCAGCTTTATTGAGTAGAAAAGCAGACATAAGATTCTTTCTCATCTTAGGAGTGTAGAGTACATTCTTAAGAATGAGAGTACGACCAGAAGTGAAGATTAACTCCACATTTCCTTCACCCAAAATTTGAGTGGTATGAGAGTCACCAAGCAAAATGTCTTTTGGATTTTCATAAGGTGTGTACACCTTGAACCAATCTTGATTACAACACACATGCCTAGTGGCACCCGAATCCACCCACCATCCTTTTGAGTCATCAACCATATTGATCTCACTTATCATAGCCACCAAGGGCTCCTCAACATTACTAGCTTGTGGATTATTATTACCACGATTTCGATATCTACAACTTCTTGCCATATGACCCTTTTTGCCACATACAAAACAAGAAAGTTGAGATTTCTCATTTGAATTATTATAAAATTCATCAGCCAAGCAATTAAGTAAATAATAACGACAATTAAACTCATCTCTCTCCCATTTTTCTATTTTTTCAGCATGATCTTTCTTTTCATCATCACTCATAGAATCAGTAGAAACTTTTTTCGGATTCTTTTCAGTGAGTACATAGGAAACTTTTAACAAATTAAGATAAAATAAAACCTTCCCTTTCCACCTCTTAAAATGGACGCCTTTGAAACGGAAGGGCTTGTTAAGATCACCAACTCCACTCTTATTTTCAGTTGTAGCATCCATGATAAAAATTTGAATTACCTTAAACTTGTTGGGGCTACAAGAGAAAATAAGAAAATAATAGACAAGAAATAAAAATATTAGTAAAGACGGACTGCGTGGTATTTGGCCGAGGCACGGATATCTCGCTTTCTTTAAGGTAATTCACGCCCTCCACGGGTAGAAACTTTGTCTATTTTTCCGGTGTAGTGGTACACGGACGCGTCACCTCCAGGATACAATGGCCAAATACTCGCCTTTTTGAGTCTACAACTTCTACACAAAGAAGTAGACAGGACTCTACTCCCACACTTTTTCTCTACCCAAAGACACAAGTGTTTTGCTCTTACTTTTCACTTTTGTATATATTTTTTTCGTTCTCACTTCTTACTTTTAAAACTCATAACACATATATATGTTATATGTATATAAAAAGCTAGCAATCCGTTGGACTCAAAGTTTATTTGTCTTTAATATTATATAATAATCCCCCACCTATTATTATAAATTACCTCACATATGAATATTTAATTTGGGTAGAGATGGATTATTATGCATAATATAGATAGCTAATTTGCTTTGAATCTATATTTAGCAAAAATATATATCCTGATCCAGAGCCAATAGTGGTATTCGCCTTGAACTATGACTGCTTAGGGGAGACAAGATACATACCTTGCACATAATAATCCAAGTGCAATATATGAGCCCTCGCCTGCACATTAAACCGGCCTTTGTGCGATCCTGTTTCTTGAATGTGTTTTGAGAATATGCCCTATATATCCTCATAGAAGCGGCCCCACTTCCACATTCAAATAGGTGAATCTGTCTAGGGTGTTCCTGCAATTAAGACACCCCATTCTTAAGAGCTACAGAATTCATTAAGAGATTTTATAACCTCAACCTCACATATTCATTGCAGGAAATGCACTTACACCATAGGGATGAATATAAAATTTGTGCATTTATCAAGAGCCACTCTATGATTCGTTTTTCCCTTTGAACCAAGTTTTTAGGATCTCTAATAACAAGGTAAGGTTTCCTCATAGGTTGCTTATAATCCTATGGGCTTAAAACTCATCCCCCTCGATGTACTCCAAATCCTTTCTCTATGTAAAACCTTTGTGAGCGGATCCAATCTCTAGGCTTTACATAATATTTTATATGAATGGTACCATTATAAAATCCCATAATCTCATAATATATTAACTTTAAGGATTTGGATTTTTCCACTATAATAACAACTCTCAACAAAATTAATTGTTGAATTTTCTTAGCCCCCACTATTTCCTTAATTTTATAAGGAAATTTATGATATCACCAAAAACAAAATATTATTTTTTCCAAAACCCCCCCTTTTTTTTTATACATCTCATTAAATAACAAAACTTTAAACATTGTTTATAAAAATAAATTTTCCACCATTTCACCTACTTATTAATTCCACAAGTGAATGAATGTATAGAAAAAGATTAAGTAGAATGAACTGAATTCTGATTTAATTATTTGCCTGTTGAGAGATTTATGAGAAATATAAATTACATATATGTATATATTCAGCATTAATAAACAGATGGTGGAATTTAATTTTTGTTTTTTAGGGTTCAGGGTGGGGTTGTATGAAACGTGCTTTGGATAAAAAGAGACGAAGATAAGACAAAGGAGTGAGGAAACCATTAGGCTTTCCTAAAAGTTGTCTCTATTGCAAGTTCTTCGCCTCTTTGTTTATTGTTATTGTTTTATTATTCTTTGTTTTGGGTGAAATTGTTTTGTTATTATTGAAAGTTGTCTCAATGTTTCCCCATTTATTAATGTCTTCTAATTATTCTTTTTTTCAAAAATAAGAATTAGATAATGATTTTAGGAAAAAATTAAAGTTCTTTGTTTGTTATAAGGTTTATTTAATTATAAATTTTAATTATATTTTCTTTTTTCAATGATTAATTTTAAAAGAAATTTATATTTAATATTCTCTCCCTATTATGATTGGTCATGTATAAAAAGTATTTGTTACGTGTCAAATTTTAATTTAAAAGTCTTAGTAGTAGATATATAAAGAACTTTACCTAAGTTTAATTCTTTTTCTAATTGTATCTCGAGATTTACCTACAATCCACAAAAAAATGTTATATATATGAATAAAAATATATATTTTGAAAAATAAAAATTTATAATATAATAATAAGATAATTTTTTAAATAAAAAATAACTTAAAATATTAACTTAGATGTTTTGTTAGTTACTTCATTCAAACTAAGCGATGTTTATTTATTAGATAGGTTAAAGTTCTATTTTGGTCCCTATATTTTGCTCAATGTTCTAAATTGGTCCCTCAGTTATTTTTCATTTCGGTTTGGTCGCTCAGTTTTTTAAAACTTTCCACCGTTAGCCCCTCAACATTTTCCATCCAAATTTTCCGTTAAAAAAGGGGAAACTAACTTTAAGTTCCCAAAAGTTTTATTATTTTGCATTAAAGTCCTTTTTCTTTTATAATATTGTCACGACCCCCTAATGGAATCCGTGACCGGCACCGAACCACAAGGAGAAGCCCCATGGTCCGTAAGCCTAACATCATCATATGCATCGCCAAATGTAGTCTGACTCATACATCTATTAATGTCTTATAATTCGTTTTTCAAAATATTGACTTGTATATAAATTCCAGAAGAATTTTCTCTATAAATAGAGGGGTTCACAACGTATATAATCTAACTCAGAATTGAACACCATACACCCCTGACCGTGAATCTAACGGAGCTACTCTAGAGTCAAATACATATTACAAATAAATCAACATTTTATGAAGAGTCAAGATACCCACAAGAACAAATATGTGGGACTCCAAGAGGACTGTTCAATCTAGACAACACTAGAAAATGACTTCTCCGAACCTAAAACTGGAAATGATAAACAACGGGGTGAGTCAAGAGACTCAGTGAGTAATCCAACCTATTCTAGTCGTGGAGGGCAAGGTATCTCCACTAGTTCAAAATAACAATGCATGCACATAATACATCCATATCTCAATCATCACTCTTTGCAATCAGAGTCATCGTAGTCAAATCCCATAATACATATCACAGTTCGAATGATCATAAAAATCACATACTTGCACATTCAACGAAAATTTCATATAATCCAAATCTCTGTAATCATTCAAAATCATTTCGAAAATCTGAAATACATTTTATCGTAAATCCCATGGGTGGCGCCCCCGTTACTGGTGAGTGAGATCGAAGGTCTGGCAAAAGGCTATCCCGCGAGAACGAATAGACTCCCCACCTCAAGGGTCGAAGACGGTCTACTCGTGGTAGGTCCCTGAAAGTCTAGAACCATGCCCACATCACATCTTGGCCAACGGATGGTGTGACTCCGAGACTGAAAGCTTGGTTGGTACGTACCCAAAAGTCCCAACGACTCACCCACCAGCCAAAAACCATTTTCCAAACAATGTCAATCTCATTTTCATCATAATTCAAAACAAAACATTGTCTCAAACGCTCATCAAATCTCAAATCAATTTTTCAAAACATATATGTATTTATAAAACCTTTAACCTTGTCAAAAACCATATGCATCAGACATGTCACATAACATGATAAAACAGTTTCTAGAATAGAGAGGTTACTCACCTGAAGGTCATGCACAATGACCTAAAATCCACTAATCACATCACTGCCTTCAAACTTGAGATAGAATCATAGTACCTAAATTTAATAACAAATTACATTCACCCTATTAGAATACCCCTATAACACATAAAGTCATCAAGTGACATCTTACATATAACTAACATATGCCATGAGCCCTTTTCAAGCTTCTTCCTCATCCTTAATATCAACAACTTTGGCATTCCACTAAGTATAAACATCTAACTCTAGGAGAACTTGGGTAAAAGTTTGGGAGCTCAACAAGTGTTTTATCAATGACAAGTTTCCAAAATGACCTATTATTAACTCTTAATTCTTCAAGATTGGAAATCAACATTTCCCAACTTCAATCATAATGTAAAAACTAATTATCACTTCTTAAATACAAGTTTATAGTTTCAAAATTTCACAAAGATGTATAAAAATTCATTTAACTCATGGAATCCATCAAAATCTTTCATAAGGACCAATTTGTAAACTTTAAAGTTTTACCTCAAAACATCAAATTTCAAAATACACTCTAAAAATTCAAATTGACAGTATAGAACTCATAATCATCATCCATTAAACTCATATAAACCATTTATTTCAAGAAAACATGAGGATTTGGGCAAAACCCCCATTTAAAGTTTCACCCTAATTTCTATTGGGTCCCAAATTGAAGAATATGGGATCAAGAATCAAACCAAGTGTTAAGAATGTTTTAAGTATCACAAATTATAGAAAAAACACAAGGAAATCGAAGAAAACACCAATAAATTTCATAGATTCGAAGAGAGGAGCAAAAATGGTAAAATAGATGAATTATATAAAGTATTAATTAAATATTTAATTAGTATATACAATATATGATTTTTTTTTTAAAAAAAAAAA
>QANZ01003872.1:45686-73604 GCA_003254925.1 Chamaecrista fasciculata
ATTTTTTTTTTAAAAAAAAAAATGGCCCCCTATTAGCCCTACGCACACCAACCTTTCTCTACGTACCCAATAGGGGTAAGAATTAATACTTCGTCACAAATTATACTATGAGAACCCCTCTATATATGACTGATCATTCTCAAACTAGCCTTGATGTCGATGTAGGCTTTTCAACAAATTAAAACCTATAATATAATATCTAGATAATTCTTAAATGTGAAAAACTAACTCAAAATACTAACTTGTATGTCTTGTTAGTAAGGGTGTTTATTGGGAAGTTTTGAAACAAAATTTTAACCGAATTGCTCACAACGGTTTGAGGTTATTCTTAACCAAACAGTTAAAAATAATACGTTTAACCAAACCAAACCAATAAATAGACGGTTTGGGCGATCGGTTTAAGTGGTTAAGAAGCTTATTAGTTGTTTTTATTAGTTAATTATAAAACTAGAAAGAAAAGTAGTGTTTTGGAGTAGTAAGCCTAATTTATAGAATAGACAAAAAATGACAAATAAGATTAGATACTTTAGAAGCTAAAATTGTATGATGAAAAATAGTAGCTAATTGTGGTCTGAGAGAAAATATTTGTATGATTCAATAAGATAACATAATAAAAAAATGATAAATCAAATGATGATAAAAAAAATTAATGATTTTTTATTAAATGTAATCACATATAACACAATATAAGGTAATATATATATATATATATTTATATATATATATAAATAGTAGTGGTCGGTTCGGTTAATTGTATGTCCAAATTGTAAACCGAACCAAACTATCCAATTTTAATACATTTTTAATCAAACCAAACCGCTCATTGATCGGCTTAGTTCGATTTTTGCTTTAATTCGATTAGGTAATTGGTTTGGTTCAGTTTTGAACACCTCTACTTGTTAGTAACTCTGCCCAAACTAGGCGTCAAGTTTCATCTACTAGAGATAAAACCTATGAAGCATGAACACTTCATTTTGAGTGCTTGTAGCCGTGTCAGATATGTGTCCGTGTCAGACACCCATTCAACACGCATTCATAAGTTTCAGAATATAAAATCAATTTTTTGTGATTTTAACATGACAAACAGTAGAAAATAATGACACTTATAACATTTATTATAAATAGACATTGTGATTTTTAAAGTTTTCATCAAATTTATGAATTTTTAATTATTTATATATATAAATATATGTCGTGTAGTGTCGTGTAGTTTTAAAAATTTGGTGTGTCAATATGTCCGTGTCCGTGTTGTATCCCGTGTCTGTGTCGATGTCCATACTTCATAGGATAAAACTATAATTGCAAAAAGAAAACTTAATATAAGAGAGAGAAAAGGATAGAAAAAAATATTATTGAGAGTTCTCCAATAAGAGGAGTCCCTTTCCTAATTGTGTGTTTGAAAAGAAAATGAATGCTTCTATTTATTAAAGAGTAGAAAGAGCTACAATGCTTATCTATTGAATGTGGAATTTCATAAAGTACAATGGGCTCATTAATAGATTTAACGGGCTCTCACATGGACGTAAATTGGCTCAAAACCAACAATAACGATGGAAAATTTAAAATTTTAGAAGATTATTCTTTATTTATCTTTACTAATATATATGAGGGAGGACCTTTTTGGTCGTTCTCCTATTTTTGAGACATCAAACCTTAGGCTAAAAATAAATTGCAACATAGATTAATATAATAACTTTAACAAATAATTTAAATTTAAAATATCTGAATTTATAAGGATGTGAAAGTTATTTTACATAGATTAATATAATAACTTTAACAAATAATTTAAATTTAAAATACTTTTCAGACTTTTTTCATTGATCATATCCATATTTCCGGAACGTGGATTCGTGAGTATGTGCCTAATATTTGAAACTCACCCAAACATCATTCTCAAAAAACCTTTCAATACCAAGTATTATATCTGCTTGCTTTTCAACCCCATGGACTGAGTCCATATATATTGTTGTGCACTCCCTAGAGTCTAGTCATGGAAACAAGAGGTATTGATCCTCACTCTTTTCTTATTATATTTTTTGCATTTTGTACTATTTTCTATCTTCTACTTCGGTGTCCTTTTCTTACCTTCTTCAAAGCATGTGACTTTCTTACCTTCTATTTTAAGGACATGCAAAGCCCCTACTATATCTATACTATATTATATGTGGTAGGAGTCTTCTAGTCGTTCTTCACCTATACTAAGATAAAAATATTATATGTAATTAAAATAAGAGGAAATTTATTATTTGGTCCCTCCTTTTTTACTGAGTCAACGATTTGGTCCCTAATTTATTTTACATACATATTTGCGTTGCTCGTTAGGGCATGCAAAGCCCCTAGTATATATATATATATGTGTGTATGTAAATCCATGCATATTTTAGTACATAGATGGAGCTACGGGTACGCAAAACCCCTAATATGTACATATGTTGTGTGTATTACATCCATGGACAAAGCTAGAAATTATATATAAGGGTGCCATTTTTTTCAAAAAATAATTATATATTAAAAATCTTTAATTAATATTATATATAAATAATATATGTATGTAAGGTATACAATTAATTAATACTATTAGATAAAAAATTAAAAATATATGATAGTTTGAAGTTTAATAAATAAAATATTCATAAAAGATTTCATGAGGTAAATCAAATAGGTAAAAATCTTCTTAAAAATTAAAGTGTTTAAAAAAATTAAACAAGATGGACCAAATTGAGAAAAAGTAAATATGTGATGGAGCAAAATGTGATTTTAGCTAGAAAAAATAAGTGATGTAGAAAAAAATGAAATGAGAGGAGGTTTTTTAAAAATAAAAAATGTAAAATAAATAAAATAAGAGGGACCAAATTGGACATAAATAAACATGTGAGGGAACAAAATGTAATTTTAACCAAAAAGTTGGAGTAAAAGGTGGACAAAATCGATACCTTACCTTTGGAAGTTGATTATCTGCATTCTCGGTGCATTTTAGAGAGATAAAAAAATAAGTCGAGAGAGAAAATATAGATTTCACAAAATAATAAATATGTAGGACTCACACTTTCACTTTCTACCTTTTTATTTTTCTCTCTAAAATACCCGAAAAAAATGTATAGGATCTGAATCCCTTATCTTTATGGAAGGCTAGACTTATTACCACTAAGCTATAAGTTGTGCAACACACAAGATTAGAGACCATCTAGCTCTGTCCCTGTCTTAATATATTTCAACTTCTAATTGCATTATTTTCAACAAAATATTAGTAAATTTTGATCATCATACTAAATGACTCGAGACTTTTTCCATTTGAATTTTATTTATACTATAACGATTTTTCCTAAATAACTTAACGTCTTCATATTATCATACTCAATTATTTCGATCCAATGATTCATAATTATGAATATTTTGTTTTCATTCAATCATATATGTGTTAGGATACTTTTTTTTTTCCTCTGAGATATATTCTTATCATTTTTCACAATGGTACATATTAACTAGGAGTTAAAAAATGGCAAAAAAAAAAAAAAACTGAGTCAAGAAGCATATTTTATATTCAATGGAAAAGTTTTCACATTGCACCAAACTTGCTTAACAATAATTTACATTTTATTACATATGACTTGTTAAAAGGTAAAGAATGACATAGGCTCCGTTTGGTAGCCATGAAAAGAGTTTTACATTGTAAAACTCCACGAATTTCGAGACTTTCATGTGTTTGGTATGGTAATTTAAGCTATGTAAAGTGGATTACAATGTAAAGGGTTTTACATTACATAGGCCATTTTTCTTTACTTCACATTTCTGATGTAATTCAAGTCTACCTAGGGAATTATGGTAGAATTCCTAATTTGCCCCTCTCACTCTCATCCCATTTTCTCCCCCTAAGGTGGCCGGCGACAGCGGCGGCGGTTGACGGCGGCGCCGGCCACCGTGGACGGCGGTGGTGGGTGGCGGCGGCGGCAGTCTTGTGGTGGTTGTGGGAAGGGCATTTTTGTCATTTTTTTCTATATCTATTTTACTTTCCCTCCCCTACCTTTTTATACCAAACACTTTCAATCTTTACCTACTTTACATTCCCTCAACTACTTTTCCTTTCCCTCACAATTTTTCCCTTGTAAAACCCTTTCCTTTACATACCCCCAACCTTACCAAACGGACCCATAAGAATTTCGATAATCAAATTTATTATATATTGAACTATTAAGTTTACTATTGATACATATTAAGTTATTTACTATACATTCAATATTTTTTAATTCAAGTTGAATCCTAATTTGATGAATATGAAATCTAAACTAATTACTTTTTTATTCAATTTTTAAACCATTATATATATAAAAAAATAAGTATGAAAATTATTTTGTACTTGAATTAGTGCAATCCCTTGATGGGTAGGTCCCATGCAAACGAAACTTCAATACTTGGTGATATTTGATTTAAATTTTAAAATTACACAAGTGTACGTTTACAAATTTTTTTTAATATTATTAAATGGACGAATTCCTAAAATCATGATGTTGAGCACAATGTTTGAATGTGATAATGTAAGGTAGAGATTTGAATAGCAACAAATGGCTTAACAGGGAGTCAGGGACAGAAATTGGCATGCCTAGTATCATTGTGTTTGCTTTTAATGTCCAATTTTTTATTGTTCTTTTTGTTGCAAATGGACAAAGATATATGTCACACTTGAGGGAAAATAACAATCATAAATTTCCTAAATAAAAAATTAAGGTCAAGTAGTAGTCGTCAAATTATGAGATCCATTTTATTTTATTTCTAGAACTATTTTTTATTTTGATTTTCTAATTTTTATATTTGTTCTGTTTTGGTTCGTAAAATGTGATTTTATTCGATTTCTGTCATTATTTTTAACCTGGACAGTTGGGATGAATAATTTCTCTCTTATATGTGTCATACTAAATGAATTGGCAAAGAGAGAACAAAATATTCGCTCTTTGAAAGAAATCTCAAATTTATCTCTAATTTGTGACTAAGAAGGATGATTTTTTCTCCTTTTGCCAACTCATTATTATGACACATATAAGAGATAAATGATTTATCTTAGCTATCCAAGTTAAAAATAATAACAAAAACTAGATGACGTCACATTTTGATGACAAAAATTGAACAAATGTAACCGTTTGAGGACCAAAATAAAATCGATTCCATAGTTTGAGAACCAAAACACTACAAATAAAAAAACATATTGTTCATGTTAATGTAATGAGGAAACTTACTATTTGGTCCCTATGTTACTGAAATATACTATTTGGTCTCCCAATAATTACAAATGCCAACTCGTTAGTCCATGTAGTCTTTCTCCGTTACTAACACATATGATCTGGTTGGTAAGTGCACATGCGACATGTTAAATGTCACATATTAGTGTCACATGTACAATTATTTAGTCCCTCAGCTTTAAAACTAAAAAGAAAATACGAGGTCAGTACTCCTGACCAGATAAAAAACCACACCAGAAGACAATGCAAAAGCCATTACAAAAAAAAAAATAGCAGGATAAAATGGAATAATTAGGTATTTGACATCTTAAAAGTGTGGATTAGTAACAAACCTCAATGGAGACCTCGAATCCAGAGAAGAACATAAATGAATAACACACAAAGACAAGAAAAATTAATTACCCACAAGAAGCTAAAACCACCGGACGAAACAAACACTTGAAAGGAAACCTGAAGAATAATGCTCGAAGCAAAGAACAATACTTCTTGATAGGGGTGGTCAAGATGTGACTTAGACAACCCAGTGCATCTCGGGGTACACTCAATTTTTTTAAGAAAAATTTGTTTTTTTTTTAAATTTATGTTTTCTACTACTAAATATCTTTTTAATTGTTCAAAATACATATGTAATATTATTTTTATCAATTGTATATGAAAAAAGTACATAAATATATACTTAATCTTAATTAAACCAATATGTTTTTAACAAATAATTCAAATTCAATGTCTTTATTAATAAAAAAACATCATTAAGTTAAGGGTAAATTACACTTTGGTACCCTGTGGTTTGACCCTATTTCACTTTGGTACCCTGTGGTTTGAAACTTGACACTTTGGTACCCAGTGGTATTCTCCATTAACACTTTGGTACCCTTTGGAGCTATTTTGTAATTTTAACCATAACAAATTTTGCAAAAATTACATATTGACCCCAAAAAATTTTCAAAAAATTACAAATAAGTCCCTGGATACATATTATATAGGGACTAAAATGAAAAATTTAAAATTTTTTTGGGGTCATTATGTAATTTTTGTAAAATTTATTATGGTTAAAATTACAAAATAGCTCCGAAGGGTACCAAAGTGTTAATGGAGAATACTACAGGGTACCAAAGTGTCAAGTTTCAAACCACAGGGTTCCAAAGTGAAATAGGGTCAAACCACAGGGTACCAAAGTGTAATTTACCCTTAACTTAATTATTATTAATATATACAAGTAAAAAAATATACAAATTAAATAAATAATTCAAAAAAATAAAAATTGAAAAAAAAAAAGTTTTGGTCCGCCCGGCCCCGGCCCAACCCAAGTTTGACAGGGACAGGTCTCGGGTCCAGTCGAAACCCGGCTCGCCCGTGTACCCCTACTTCTTAAGAAAAAAAATGAGAAAAATAAAGAGGGAGAAACAACATATGAAGAGAACAAACAGGAAAATGAAGAGATTTCCCAACGACAGTTTGATAAGAAAGAGAAGAAACCAGACAAATAATGACATCTTGGGGCTTGTAAATTGTCAAAATTCAAAAGCTCCAATATAGAGAAACACGCTGTGTAAGAAAATTTAGGAATGTTCGTTGGGTTGGGTTGTGTTTAGTGCGGGTTGGGTTGGCGGGTTGTCCCATACTGTTTTTTTATTTTTCACATATATTTTTTTCAATTTGGTGCCTCTTAATTTTTTTTCCTCAAGTTGGTCATTCACAAATTGTTTTTGATCAAGGACTAAATTGAAAATTCAAATTTATTTGGGTTAGTCTAAGATGTAAAGTTTGATTCTTGACATGGGATGCA
Organism: Chamaecrista fasciculata; assembly: GCA_003254925.1. Lineage (NCBI taxonomy): Eukaryota > Viridiplantae > Streptophyta > Magnoliopsida > Fabales > Fabaceae > Chamaecrista > Chamaecrista fasciculata. Next base: position 52,704 of record QANZ01003872.1, read on the forward strand.
ATGGCCGGTATGGCATAATTATATCCTTTGATGAGATCTAATAATTTTAAAATAGTTAATGTAAAACCTTCTGAAGAGGTAAATTTTATACTTTTACCTGTTGGTTACCTATTCTTCAGGTCATTAATGCCAAGTGTCAAAATTTGATCGGTTCATAAAAAATATAATTTTAACTAAATAAACAATTAATTTTATTTTCTATTTTTACGGGCCGACATGTTGAGTTGGGTTGAACGAACTCAAAATTTGAAACCCACAATCGAAGATAGGCAATCGATGTTAACAAAACAAAATTAACTTATAACTGAATATTTTTCTTAAGAAAAATGCAATTGATGCTTTCAAAATAGAAAGGATGTCTTTAGTTACTTTACTAATTTCTTTCTTCTAACATTTTTCAAAATAAGAAAGAAATTTAACTGAATTCTCTACCGATATCCTTAGTAATGCTCTTCTAAATTAAAAAAGTTGACATGTATATGTGCAACAACCTAATAGGAGCAATAAAGAGAAAAAATCACAGCAACAACCACAACATAAAGAATGCACAAAACAAGAACACTAAGAATTATTTAACATAGTAAAATCTCCTCCAAATCGAAGGATAAAAACCATGGGACCTCTCTTAGTCAAGAAAATGAAATCCATTATCATCAATAATGTCTTACAAATATTTATCAAGCTACAAGTGAACCAAAATGATAGCTCAATCACATACAAGCTCAAAAACGAATCAGAGCTAAATAAGAGAGATATGCTATGATTGGAATCATATCTGAAAAAGTTCTAACCGTCCAACCGCAATCTCCACCGTTCATAATGAGAAACCGAGAGTCAAGAACATGATCACCAAAAATCAGCTCGATCGGACCAGGGATGAAAGGCCGATCATCAAAAAAGATGAAACACGACAGTGTAGGGACGTCTAGAAAATCAGTCTGATTTTTGCAACAAACCGCACCTTCCAGACCTTCAAATACGATCACCACCATTCAAAATGAAGAAAAATATGTCAACTACTTGCCCACAAAATTTCAACCTGATCGGAGTTCAGATCACCTTCCAATTGCCAGAAACATTAAGTAAGGTTAAATTTGAAAAGTGATAAAACTCCCATATCTTTTACTTGTGTAAAAAATGTGGTTGTTCTCCACTCAATCTTTTGCTATTATAAGGTTTTTACTCAGGGTGCGTTTGGTATGCTGTGATCTCATACCCGCCATCTTATATACTATGGTATCTTGGATGTCTGGCGTTTGGTAACGTCATGATGTCGACATCCAAGATAACACCCTGTCAATTTAGGGATGTCAAAATGGGCCGAAGCCCGCAGGCCCGACTCGGCCCGCCCGCTACCTGGGCAGTCTTGGGCTTCGAAATATAAGCCTGTTTAAATGCGGGCCTAAATGGGCTGGCCTGTTTAGCCCGCGGGCTAAACGGGTACGGGGATGGCTACCCGCGGGCTTAAACGGGCTTTTGTTTTTTTAACAAAAAACTGGGCCTATGAACAAAAAAAATCTGCACTAGGTAGTAACAAAAAAAACAACAGTTTTGTCAAAAAAAAATACATATTTGGCCCAATAATTGTTTTTGGCCTGTTGGCAAAAAAATTAATAATTTTAGCCCAAAAAAAAAATACAGTTTTAGCACAAAAAAATAATTTTAAACGGGCTGGCCCGCCTTGCCCCAGCCCGCCAAGAGGCGAGCCTGGGCGGGTCTGGCCCGTTTGACACCCCTACCTGTCATCATATGATTGGTTCCTAAATAAAACTTTACCCTTTTTGGTTTATTTGTTTTTTTTAAATAAAACTTACTATATATTTGGTTCCTAAATTTATAACTAGTCAAAATTTATGATTCATTTATCGAATTATTTCAATTTGTAATAATTTAGTCCTTGGGTCAAATTTAGGGACCAAAAAGAAATTTGATATAAATATAGTGATAAAAAAGTTTTAATAAGTATAAATTTAGGGATAAAAAAATATAAAATCAGTTCAAATTTAATGACTAAATCATATATTTCAATTATTTATAGTAACTTTGATTTTTCATAATTTAGTTATAGGTCTAATTTGTATTTTTATTAATTTTATGTTATTTATTTTGAATTTTTTTTACAACATTTTATTTAGACAATTGATTGATGATATTTTATTTAGATAATTTTTATATTAAAATTACTTTTTACTATATTATTATAATTTAATTATTTATCAGTATTGTATATTTATTTTGAAAATATTAATATATATTTTTAAAATGTTAATAAGGATAAACATGGAAATTTAAAGAAGATTAATATTATTCATAAGAGAGTACCAAACATATGCATCTTATATTTCTGACATCTACTATTGTCATACCAAACATTGATATTATAAATATCAGGTATCTTATGCCTTATAATAGTAAAATTATGTATTCATTCATCTCATGGTAGTGAAGTTTGATGCATTAGCCATATACTACTATATTTGAAGGTTATGGAATCATAAGTAGGTTATGGAATCATAAGTAGGTTTCTAATTAGTCTTGTAGGTTATGGAATCATAAGTAGAATGCGTTTGAATAAGATGTTCTTTTGTCACCACTTTGCCTAGGCTGTGGTTGGATTGAAGCATTGTTTGATTCAAGGAACACTTTAGGTGTGATTTAAGGGTCGTATGTCCCTTCTTGTGAGTGGAACAACTCTGATTAAATATTATGTTAATGAGACTGATCACCTCTCTAACATTCTATTTAATAAGAGTTATTTTGTCACTGGGTTGGAAATTCTTCCCCTAAGGTTTTGTGGAGTTATAAGATGATTTGACCTCATATTATTTTGATTATAAATGCTTGATAAGAGTATAGTGTGATACTACACGTTGGTTCATTGCTAATATTAGGATTACATTTGCTTCTACAGATAAGTCATTTCATTATGCTTTGGAGTTTAAAATGTAATATTGATTCTGGTTTGTTATGTGATTGATGAGGCTATGTGTATGATATTTAGTAGTATGTCGTGGTGTCTTTGGTTGAGAAAACATATACATGGGTGTTCTTGCTTTGTTTTATAATGGTGAACATTAAGATATGAAAATGCATTTATCAGTTAATAGAGAAATTAGTTCAAGTTTGTTTTGTTGTAATTAGAACATGAGTGATACTTTTGAATGTGTGTAAAACATGTGTGAAGGCATGAGAATTTGATTGAGACTCGTATGCTTATGTGTGCTTTGATGAGTAAGAACTTGCTTTGGTGTTCAAATGGGGATATGTCTAATTTGTAATGGTTGATGATGTAGCTCTTTTCCTTTCATGTGATATGAGGTTATATGGTCAAGCTGGATATGAGTGCAAGTGTTTTCTGTGTGTGGCGTGGTCTTGAGCAATTGTTTTGAGTAGTTGGTCTAATTAATTTGATTATGCGTGTTCATGGGTGATTAAAACTCCATGAAAATACCTTCTAAATTCTGTTTGATGTTGGTTGGCCAGTCACTCAGTGCTCTTGTATGCAATAAGAATCAATGTCTAAATATGCCTTATAATAGTAAAATTATGTATTCATTCATCTCATGGTAGTGAAGTTTGATGCATTAGCCATATACTACTATATTTGAAGCATGATAAGTAAAGTAGATTCAAATGTCATGAATATTGTCTAAGGTGTTTTATTATGCGTTGTGATTTGATCTTAAGATGAAAGATAGTTGTAGGTGTGTGTGCCTTTTATATATATATGTATATATATATATTTTATTTCCTGATGTAAATGGTGAAAAGAAATTTCTATGGTGTGGTTAAATCTACAAAAGAATGTTCAATATATGTCATTTTCATAAGACTTGTATGTTTGGAGAAAATGATATTAAGTAGTTAAGTCTTGGGGAACTTTTGAAATTTATTGAAAATGAAGGGGGTCATGCGTGTGCTTGAAATTTATGTTTTTGGATATGTGGGTGTAGTCCTTTAATGTTGTTGTTTTTGGATGCCAAGTTTGTGTATACAATGTTCTAATTTTTAGTTTTCCATAAACTCGATAAAGTGTAAGAATGATGAAAATTTAGATGTTGCATTGGATGCATGTGATAAAAAGATATTGGTGTATTGATTGAATTTTATTATGGTGTGTTGGACCATGAGAGGAATGTCTAAGCTACTAGTTATGCGTAAGTTTAATTAATAAAATCATATACCATGAAATTGTGTACTTTCAAATGTATGTAACCGTGATCAACTATGCGAGGGGGTGTTGCTAAAGTTGTAACTATAAGTTAACGAAAGCAGAAGGGGTCTTAGTGCAGGCCCATGAATGGAAATTTGAATAATTGATGAGAATTGGGAAGTGTTTAATTGATGTAATTTACGATCATATTTTGGACATAATTTCCAATAACTATCATGTGTTTTATAAAATTGTATTGCCTTAAATCTATATCCTATTTTAGTTGCATTCTAATCACACTGTTTTCATACTTTTCAATGTTAGTTGTTACCTTCATGTTTTAATCAAACCAAACTTAGTTTTAGATTCAATCTAAATCTCTTCTAACGTATTTCAATATATATATATATGTTTGATAATATCAGACTTCTTTAAAAAAAAAATCTTTTCTCATGCATTCTTATGTTGTAATGCTGTCAAGTTAGTAAACCAATACTTGGGTGACGTTTTGGTTATACATTCAAGGCATCTTGCATTTTCTGACTTGCAATTTTGTCCCTTAATGTGTATGTTCTATCGGAATGACGTTTTGAGCATGTTGTGATCAAATGCTTGGTTATGTATTTATTGTTTTAAGAAAATATTTCAAAGTTTGTTTTACTGTGTTCCCGAATGTCTTCATTGTTTAGGGATCCTCATTGTCAAGGATTGATCATGTTGGTGTCAATTACGTCTATGTGTGATATGCGTGAAAGTGAATGAACACGATTATAAGTACTTGGTGATAATTGTTGTTTGGTAATAATTGTAAAAGTGTATATGATCAATTTGAATGGAAGGTCTAAGGTGTCACATGAAATGCAAAGTAAAACAATAGTATCTGAATGAAGTGTTAAATCTATATGTGAAGTTGAACACCTAATTGTGGATAGTTGGTTACATATGTACTGTTTTAGTTCTGGGTAGAATCTCAGTAATGTAATTAATTAAAAATAATATAAGAACGTGTTTGCTTTGACAAAATGCTAAGGTATAAGATCGATTGATTGTAATGTGTGCTTTTATTGACATACCATAGCGATTTTGTTTAGCTATGGGTGAGTTCGATTGATGATTTTGCCTACGGGAGAGTTCAATTGATGATTTGATTTGAGCACATGCTATATGTGGCTGATGTGAATGAATGATATATAAGTACTTTTATTTTGCTTTTCGGACGATTGAATTTTGTGGACAAAATTCTTTTTAAGGGGGTGAGAATGTAATACCCCAGATTTAATTTTTGATAAAAAATGATGGTTGAAAAAAAATACTATAAAATATGTAATATTTTTTTGAAAGTTGTGAGATCCTAGAATTTTAAATTTTAGTATTTGGGGTTTAGAGATAGAATAAGTGGCTTCAAGAAATTTAAGATAGATTTTTAAATTTGTTTTTGACCAGTATTAAAAGTTTCAGTCTAGAATTTGAAAAAAAAACAAAAAAATTAGCAGACATGGTAGTTTAGAATTTTAATTGTTATACTTGAGATTTTCATATTTTATCGGGCTTGTGGTAAAAATTTGGGAGCAAACAGAGTCTAAAATTTTATCTGACATTTTATCTTGACACTACGATATGACGCCTTCGGGTAAACCTGAAAGACGTTAGAGTGAAAGTTTTCAAAAACAAATTACATATTTGGAATCTATTCTTCGAAACGAATCCAATGATATAAATTTTGTCTAGAAATTCTATTTTTAAAATTGTGTTTTTGGGATTGTTTTGAAAAGACTGAAATGATTTTGGGCATTTTCATAAATATCAATTCTTGTGTCACTGCAATTTAATAGCAAATGAACTACCCCAAGTTTGGAAAATTTAAAAAAATGACCCCACCACTCCATAAAAAACCCACGACCCTTAGCTTCTTTCTAATTGATATTTAGCGCATTTTCGCCCTTCTCCTCTCCTCAAAGTTCAACTGCCACTACCTCCACCCCAGACAAGCTCGCCAGTCAGCCACCGGCCAGACTGGAGCTCTAGCAACTGCCCTACACGGTGGTGCAGCCACCACTCCTTGATCTTCCTCCCTTGGTAACTTTTCTCCCTTTTCACTCTCATTTTCATCCTCCTATGAGCATATTTTGAACCTATTCCAACTCTTGTTTCATTCCTTGGTTGATTGCAAACCCCACCTCCATAGTTCATGAGTTTTACCATGCTAGGGCAATTTTAATCTCAAGATTTTGTCTCTCCTCTTATTGGGTTCGAATTTTTACTGTTATAATCTGATTTTTGTTAGCAATTAGTGATTAAGGATGCATTTTAACATCCCCAAACTTTAGTTTCTCACTTGACTCAAGTTTCATCATTTCTTAGACCCGATAAGATTCTATGGCATACTTTAAATTGGGGCTTTTGACCAAAACTCTTTGTTTTCTTGAAATTAATGGTTTGAATGAGTTTATTGAAGGGTTATAATGAATTCCTTGGTATTAGTTTAAATTTAGAATGTGTATTTTGAAACTTAAATTTTTTGGTGAAACTTTAAAGTCTCAATTTGGTCCCTAAGGATGATTTTAATGGTTTTGATGAACTAAATGGATTTCTTGGTAACTATGGAGGAACTTCATACCATATTCTTGAATTTAAATTGTTGAAAACAAAATGTGCAAGTTTGACTTGAAAGAGTGAAAGTGTAGAATTGTGAGATTGGCTTATGGCCTTGATTTTAAAATTTGTTTATGAGCTAATCTTTAACTCTTGGATTTCAAATCATTGTTAAAGCTCCCAAATTGATCCTCAAGTCTCTTGTTGGTCTCTTGTTTAAGTATTAGGATCCTAGGTGGGTGTGAGTTAGAGTTGGATGAGTTCTTTTAGTAGAGATTTGTTATTAGGGGTTAGGATGATAGCTTGTGAAGGGATGAATCTTTGGGTCATTTGGAGTTGATTCTCATAGTATATTGAGTCATTGTTTGTGAATGTGTTTATAGATTCGCCTACATCGGTCGTTGCTTGGGAGGCTAAGAGGTGTAGTCATCTATCATTTGGATCGAGGTGAGTGGCTTTATCATACTTGTCCTGTGTGAGGGCTTGATTGTTGATGGATTTTATTAATTTTCGAATTAACTCTTTCATTGACGGTTTTTCTCAAAGTTTAGGAATCTTGAGTACTCTTTGATATAGGTCTTCAAGTTTTAAATATGTTGTCGACGGTGGTAAGTGATTGACTCAGAATTAAATTACTTTGATATTATTGGTACCTTTGGTGGATGAGCATCTGTGTATGGAGTGCGCTCCAATTGTGGAATGAAGTGAATAATTGTATTTCTCCCCAATGAAGGGTTGAGGCCGAAGTATGTTCAAATTGGTGTAGAATTTCTTTACTATGGAATCTTGGTTGCGCAACACTAACTAATTGAGTTATTTATAATGATGATGTGGGAGATGGTGTTCTTGAGTATTTGGAACTCTTTTAAGTTGGACTTGATTAGTGTTTAGATGAATTTTCTTTCATCCTTATATTCTTGTAACTTGATTGATTTTCTTTACGAGGTCATTGATGTTGGTGATAATATTTAATTTTATTTTGGGTGTTATATATCTTATGTTGACTAAATTTGGTGATGTTTGTGCTTGGGCTTATCCTTGTGTTCGTATTTTTGATTGTGATTGTGATTGTGATTGTGTTTGTATTGGTGTGAGTGGAAAAAGATATGAGAAACCCCTGGGGACGGCGATACGTAACGCCCAGGTAGAATTGAAAACGTAATGGACAAGAGAACCCTTTGGGGACGGTGATACGTAACGCCCAAGTGGGAAGGAAAGAAAATATGGAAACGAGAAATCCCTGGGGACGGCGATACGTAACGCCCAGTGGATAAGGAAACGAAAATGGAAATGGTTATATGAATTAGGAGCCCCTGGGGACGGCGATACGTAACGCTCAGGTGGCAAGTGGAAACGGAAATCTGAATCCTGGGGACGGCGATACGTAACGCCCAGTTGAGATGTGATATTATTTCTATCTGTGTTGGTACGTGTGATTGTGTTTTGTTCGAGTTTGTGATTTATTTGTGTTTGTGTTCGAGATCGTGTTGTGTACGTGCTTGAACTCTCAGATCTAGCTGTGAGATAAATTGAAAATCTTTACTTACTTTGGTGTGTGTTTTATCGTTGATTATTTGTGGAACGAATGAGATAATGCTGTGTGCGGTCCTGATGGGTGAAAAGCTGTGTGCGGTCCCCATGGGTTGAGAACTTGAGGTGATGCTGTGTGCGGTTCCCTCTTGAGTGGATGAAGACTTGAAATCTCATAATTGTGTGTTGGTGGTGAATTAATTGTTGAATCTTCTTTTGCATTGAGCATTCACTTTCTTATAAGTTAATAGTTTTCATTAACTGGTTTACGTTGAGACTTTACTTTATTATAAGTTGATGATTACTACGAATTGGTTGTATCGACATTTCATTTGCTATGGAATTGATGACTTTGTGAGGTTGAATACTGGTAAGGATTTTGTGACTTTGTGACTTTGTGAGGATTTAATCGTAAACCCTTGTGAATTTTAAGTCTGTGATTGATTTAAATACTCTATCATATTAAACGATCGATCTTGGTAAGGAGCTTCAAAAGAAGGTTTTATTACTTGATTACCTTCCCAAATTTTGTTTTAACAAAGCTCTAAATCTTTTGTTACTTTGTTACTAAACATTATATTTTTCTCGATGAATCTTCAAATAATGTTTTCTTAAAAATCCTTTACTTCCAAAAGACTTTCTTAAACTCGTGGTTGTTCAAATATTGTAATTTTTCTAAAGGTTCGACAAATTATTTCGTCTTGAATTGTTTCATACCTTGTGATACGATTAAGGTTTTAATCACTGAATATGTTGGATCATTTATTTGAGTGAATGCTAATATAGATTGATCATTATTGTTGAGTTATGACTTTGTTGGTGACCCCATGTTTGAAACGGGTTAGCCACTCACTGAGTTTTGACTCACCCCTCGTTTAACATTTTAGATACAGGGTCAAGTCAAGCCACTACTTCAATCCTCGGAGGAAGCCAATCAAGAGCCCCTGCCGTCGTTCGAGTGGGTAGTTGCTTTATCTAAGTAAATTTGTATCAACTCTAGACTATTAACTTCACTAGCTGTTAAGGAGAGGATATGAAGTTATGTGTCATTATATTTTGTGTGACATGGTTGTGCGATCGATTAATTAAGTGTGTGTATTTTGGCTGGTTACTTTGAGGTGGTGTTACGTTGATTGGTGACACTCGAGGTTTGTAATTATGCTTGTAAATATTGAGATCATAATGTTTGGGTATTGTAGAGAATATATCTATATTGTGATTCATCATCATTATGTTATGCGGCTTATTATGGTTTGTCTGTGGGTAGGCTTACGGCGTGGGATAGGCCCATGTCCGTGCCGGTCACGTGCTCCCACAGAGGGGGTCGTGACAAATACTATTAATAATTTCAAACAACTAACTATAGTTTTGTCAAACTTTACAAATAGTGTCATCATAAATAATAAATCATGTAGTTAAACAAAAATTTTCAAGACCCCTCTCTCGGTGCTAATGGAGCTGACAAACTAGAGAATTAAATAAAATTTTGCCAATACATGACTACCCACATGGACAAAGTGTGGGCCTTGACTCATCTTTCTCTTAGAGCATAAGTAGATGTCCAATTTGTATTTGTACCAGAAACTAAAGGGGAGAGGAATGAGTTATAACTCAATGAGTGACTAGCCCATTCCGTCGTGGTGCACGAAGCTACGACATGGGGAAGAGATAGTCATATATCAATAATATCAAGTAATAAGATTTTCAATAATAGCAACTTAAAACGAAAACAAGACCCTCAATACAATATAGTAGTCAATGCAATCAAGAACAATAATAAAAGTAAACCATGCTAATTCATATATGCATCCTACTCGACTCTTCTTAGGGAGTAATCAACAAATCTGTCTCAACCCGACATTAGGGAGTAATTCGTCTCCACTCATGCATGAGGAGTAATTCCATAATGTCTCAATCCATCACAGGGGAGCATGCACAAACACAATCAAATCCACATTGGCTATAATTACATTCAGTAGTAGTGTTTTTCAAACACTTAAAAATTCATCATCAATTGTACGTTCAGTTTGTAAACTCACATTTCCAGACACTCAAACTTTGTAAAGTCAGGTATCAACACGAGTTAATTCACAACATTGACATCAAACAATCATCAATCAATTCCTCAGTAGGACAAAAATGAGAAGTCATTCACCTCTCTTTCGGGAGAATGATAATTACGCTTTTCTGCTTCCGATCAACAATAGGGTGTGTATTATACATCACCCTAAACTATATAAAAGGTTTTTATAGTTTGAGATATTTTGAGGTTAGGTCCCCTGTGGTTTGAAAAGTTACAATTTGGGGACTGAAATTTCCTCCGTTAGCATAAAAGGGCCCACTGTCCAAAATTGAACAGAAATTTGGGCTAAAATACCATTTTAAGATCATAACTATTAATTTTTTTTATGCATTTGACTCCTTGTTTCTATGAGGGAGGGACTTTGATGCAAAAATAGAACTTTTTCGGTGACTTTAACTCTGACTATTGAAATTTTTTGATTTGACAGAATTCAAGAGATCATTTTGCAATTATATTCAACCATATTTTCAATGGTCAAAGTCAAAGTCGTTGAAGAATTTATGTTTTTGCATTAAAATCCCTCCCTTATAAAAATAAGGAGTCAATTGCATAAAAAATTAATAGTTGGGGTTTTAAAATGGTACTTTAGCACAAATTTCTGTTAAATTTTGGAGGAAGGGCCCTTTTCTTCTAACGAAGCAAACCTCAGTCCCAAACTTGAAACTTGTTAAAAAACCACAAGGACCTTCTATTTAATTTACCCAATAAATTTTACTAAAGAGACACATGGATTGTGGGAACAAAATATATACCAGTGGCACGCCATGAAGAAAGCACAAGATTAACACTATTGTTCTACTACCAAATCATTTGCCAACACAAACATCTTTCATCTAAAAACAGTACTCTACAATCTACATCAGAACTTAAACCATAATTGAGGAAACAGGGAGAATTTTCTTTCTTCATCAATAAAGGATCGAAATTAACCAATTGAAGGAGAAAGAGAGAAAGATTAACACCAACCAAGGAGGAGGAGGATGGCGGAGATGAAAACTCATCGACGATGGGATTTGCTACGTTTGGTGGCAACAGAATGGTGTTTAGACTTCTAATGTAGCAAGTGTGCGTGTGTGTAAAAGAATGGAGGGGAAGACACAAGAGAGTTTCTTTTTGTGTGAGTGTGCGACGTGGATTGCTTAAAGGAGAGGAGTGGATCTCATAAAATATCTTTTTGTTTTTAAAACAAGATTCTAGGGGTGATTTGGGTTTAGGCAGTAGGAGAGATCAGATTTCCTTTTTCAAAAATGAAAAGGGAAAAAAATCATTTTTATCCTCTAAGCATGTAACTTATGCTAACTTAGTCCTTGTACACCAAAAAAATAAAATAAATTCCTTAACAATATTTATATCGTTGGACTTGTTACGAAGAATAGGTTCAAGATATTAAATTTTTTTCGCGAACTCTATTTCAAACAGTTATTATCAATTACCCGAAAGTGTTACCTGTCAAGTCCAAAATAAAACTTGGATTATAATTCTTTGTAATTCCATTTACTCCCAAATTCCGCCACAAGCTCTGAAAAGTGAAAACATATGGGGTCTCACAATCTCTCCCCCTTAAGAAATTCGATCCCTGAATTTCCTCAAAGTACTAACCTCAACTCTCGAACAAGTGTGGATACTCCACACTTTAATATATCCCAACAGCTTTAAATTCTTATTATAAATTTCTAATTCAATCTCTAACTATGAAGCATGGACACTTCGTTTTGATAGTGTGTCGTCGTATCAGACACGTGTCCGTATCCGACACCCGTACGACACCCACACAATACATATTCACAAGATTTAGAATATAAATCATTTTTTATGGGACTTTATCATGGAAAACAATAGAAAATAACATCAAATATGACATATATTATGAATAGATATAGTAATTTTTAAATTTTCATAAAAATTTATAGATTTTTAATTATTTTTAGGGTAAATTACACTTTGGTACCTTATAGTTTGGTCATATTTCACTTTGGTACCCTGTGGTATAAAAAATGACACTTTAGTACCCTGTGGTATTCTCCATTAACACTTTGGTCCCTTTTGGAGCTATTTTGTAATTTTAACCATAACAAATTTTGCAAAAATTACATATTGACCCCCAATATTTTTAGAAAATTACAAATAGGTCCCTGGATACATATTTTCTAGGGACTAAAATGAAAACTTAAAAAAAAATTGGGTTCAATATGTAATATTTGCAAAATTTTTTATGGTTAAAATTACAAAATAGCTCCAAAGGGTACCAAAGTGTTAATGGAGAATACCAAAGGATACCAAAGTGAAATATGACCAAACCATAGGGTATCAAACTATAATTTACCCTTATTTTTATATATAAATATATGTCGTGTTGTGTCGTATAATTTTAAAAATCTAGCGTGTCCGTGTCGTGTCTCGTGTACGTATCAGTGTCCATGCTTCCTAGATCTCTAAAATTTTGGAATATATCACATGTTAAATTGGGGTTTATATTGCTTGTGGTAATAGTGATGGGTTGGATTATCCATAAGCCCTTTCGAGACTGGACTAAGAACTCCAAGTCGGGTTCGGAGAGAATTAGTAATTTTCCCATTAAATTACTAATACAATATGGAGTTTTGTTTTTATGAAAGAGACTAAATTTATTCCATAATATGTATACTTACATTAATTAATATTAGTCAATCTTATAATATGTTTTTTCCTTGCATTAATTAAATTAAGATAATATATATACATAGTTTTTTTAATTAAACAAGGACCATTTTGTAATTATAACTTGAGGACTATTTAGCATTTTTACCCAACTATCTAATTAATGAATTTTTTACTTCCTTTTCTTTGGGATGGCAGGTTTTTTTATAATATCCTTTTAGTGAAAATACTTTTCAGGTTTTCTCTCAGTTTTTGGGTCTCCTTCTTGCACAAGATTTTCTCAGTTGTCGGTGCACTCCATTTTCTTTTCTTTTCTTGGATCTTGTGGCTTGCAGATCTCAGCCTCAAGGTGAATGGCAACTCCAGGTTAGTAAATATCATCTCATGTATTTCTTTTTATTTCATCAATTGGTATCGGAGCTTGGTTAGGGTTTATGATATTAGGATATTATCTTAATAGCTCTTAATTCTAGAATAACAAGAATTTAGATTCTTCATTTATTTTGTACTTTCTTGATTTGATGTTAATCTGTTGTGGTTTCTATTCATAAATTCAAAGAAGCCTATCTTAGTTTTAGTGTATTTTTTCCTCTGCGAATTCTATTGTATTACACATTGCAATGTCTGAGAAATTTACCGAAATGTCTTGTTGTGATTCTTGAATGGAATTTGTTGATTAATGTGTGAATTTGATGCTTGATTTTTGTTTACCAGAGTTTAATCTCACTTAGTAATGATTTAATCGGTCAAATATGCTTTGCGTTTCAACTCCAGTGTTCATCGTGAGTTTCTATCAGCAATAAACTTTTGTTGAAAATTTTGTGTTCAAGATTTGTTGTCCTTGAAATCTAGTGAATTGATTGCGTTTTCTGGACTGAACACATTCACATTGACACTGAAATGAACTGGATCTTGCTCTGAATTTCTAGAATTGTCGAACCTCTTGCACACACATAATAGGTCGTTTTTAAATTCCTTTTTCATCAATTTTTTGGAATCGAATCATCAAATTGGTTTTACAAACTAATAAATCGGCACATTCAAGGTCTTTTGGTCCATTTTTTGTGCTTGAGAGTGTGTGTAGTGTCAGATAGCGTTTCCGGGTTCAACCCATCTGAAGGTTGAAGATGATGAACAATGCAGGTGGACGAATTCCACGCGCACCGTTGGCGCGTGATGCCGCGTGTGACTCACGTGCCATCTAGTTCGGCTCCAATGTTTACCAATAGCCTCCACACACCCTCCTCTATACAGTGAGATTTTTTCCAAAATTTTTCCAAATCTCTAACTATTATTTTCTTAATTTGTCAATTTTAAATTCGAGTTTTGGAAAATGTACTCTTTGGTTTTTGGCCTGAAGTTTATTGTGAATGTTCTACTCTTTATTACTCACATAAAATTTTATACACTCTCAATTAAAATATTGTTTGACATGTCTTACATTTTTCCTTACATTGTTGTTATTGTTTTTGGGCTTTGAAAGGCTTGAAAAATTTTTACTTTTAGTAATTGTGTGCTCACCTATCTTGAGTCCAATTATTAAGTTGTTTGGTTATGAAATCTATTTGAAACTTTGATTTGCATGTTGATTGTGGTATTATCCTATTGATAAAACATAATTAGCATGAGTTTTGTATATAATATGCTAATCAATTGATTTCCATAGTGACTCAAGAGGAAGAGCTTTTGAAGAAGGCCAAGTCCCTCACTCCTTCTGTTCTCAATGTCATTGTGGGTCCGTCTAAGGAAGACAAGAAGTTTAAGGTAAAGAAGAACATAGGAAAGAAACCCTATGGTCCCAAGAAGGACAAGAAGAAAGAAAACAAAGGGAAGATGAAAACGCCCGTCAAGGGTGATTGCTTCTATTGTAAGAAGTTTGGACACGACATCTCAGAATGCTACAAGTTGAAGAATAAGCATGAGATGGAAGGTATTCTTTTTCACAATACCCCTCTAGCACTTGTTTGTCTTGAATCCAATAATATTCAATCTCGTTTAGATTCTTGGTGGTTAGATTCTGGTGCAACAGTTCATGTGACTAATTCTTTACATGGGCTCAAAGACCGAAGGAGCCCAAGTTATAGGGAAAAGACCATTGTTGGAGTGGAAGGAAGCTCTGCTGTAGTTGAATGTGTTGGAACTATTATTCTAGTTTTAGATTCTGGACATGAGCTTTTCTTGTATGACACTGCGTATGTGCCCTCCTCTCGAAAGAGTCTTGTTTCTACTTCTATTCTTGATAAACAAGGGTATTGTTTTTGGCAAGGAAGTGGTAGAATTGACATACATCATAGTTCTGTTGTTGTTGGTACAGCTAGTTTGATGAATGGCCTTTATTGCTTGAATTTTAAATCTGTTTCAGAATCTTCCACTTCTTCGGTGCCTATTGTTAATACTGGTGTTGGATACAAACGCCATAGGGTGGATGATAAATCTTCTATGTTGTGGCATAGGCGTTTGGGCCATATTTCTAGAAACAAACTGGAAAGGATGGTTAAACAGGGTATTCTGCATGATTTAGATTTCTCAGATTTTGATTCATGTTTTGCCTGCATTAAGGGTAAATTTCCTGCTAAAGCTATGAAGAAGAAAGTGAACCGATTCGAGAGTAGTTTTGATTTGATTCACATTGACATTAGTGGACCTATTTCTCCCACTACCTTGGGTGATTATAGATACTTTATTACTTTTATTGATGACTACTCAAGATTTGGTTGGGTTGCCTTGTTGCGTGAGAAGTCAGAGTCACTGGATACCTTTAAGGCTTTCAAGGCTGCTGTAGAGTTGAAAACTGGGAAGACAATTAAGTCAGTAAGATTTGATAGAGGTGGTGAGTTCTATGGTAGATATACTGAAACCGGGGAAAATCCTGGACCATTTGCTTTGTTTTTACAAGAACATGGAATTGAGGCTCAATATACAATGCTTGGGACTCCACAACAAAATGGAGTTGCTGAAAGACGTAATCGAACCTTGATGGACATGGTGAGGAGTATGATAAGCTACTCCACTTTGCCAGAGTTTTTATGGGGTGATGCCCTTAAGACAGCATCATATATTTTGAACCAAGTCCCAAGCAAGTCAGTTGAGAAGACCCCTTTTGAGCTCTTCATAGGAAAGAAGGCTAGTCTAAGCCATTTTCGAGTATGGGGATGTAGGGCAGAGGTTAAACCTTACAATCCTCAACTTAAGAAACTTGATTCTCAAACTGTCACGGGATTCTTCATTGGTTATGGGTCAAGGAGATGCATATTTTATTGTCCTAATTACTCTACAAGGGTAATTGAATCCGACATAGCCTTTTATTTTGAGGATGACTCAAATAGTGGGAGTGGTGTTCGTAGAGTCATTAATCTGCATAACGAGGATGTCTCATTGTCATTGCCATCTCATTCTACTCCATCTGTTATTCCTGAAGTAGATGATCATGCTGTTGATTTAAGACGGTCACAGAGAAGTAGAAAGGGTGAAATCCCAGATGATTATGTGGTTTATTTAATGATTGATCGATGTTATCCAAGTGAGAGATCGTTGGAATTATATAAATAATTTTGTGGATTAGCATTAATGAATTATTATATCGATTGCTTGTTTTAACTGATTAAGTGATCATTTAGATTATGTCTCAATAAGTAATTAAGTCGGGTTCATATTGCTTGTGGTAATCAGTGATGAGTCAAGTTGTCCACAAGCCCATTTTGTAATCAATTTACTACAAGCCACAATTAAGTTACATATGGTATTATTAGGAAAAAAAAATATGTCGATACTCAATACTCGCTGCATTTGATAGTCGAATGAGACGTGCAAAAAGCATTCATATTGGCCTCACACTTGCAGAAAGAGATCGAAGGTAGGGCATGAGTTGTATTCTTCTCTTTACATGGACTGTGCAACTATGATGAATGCCCTCTCTGTTTTCTTTGCAACTCTCCATCCCCTCTTCACGCAAATAGTTAGAAAAATATGTTTGAAACAGAGGCGAAACCAGAGGGCAGGTAATCTACATAAAGTTTGCACAAATGTTGAATTAACTTAGTGGTCATATGTATATCTATTCTCCCCCTCCTCCCTCCCCCCACATGGTTGTGGGTTCGAACCTTCAGTATATTAAACATATATATAAATAAATAACAATAAATCAAAATAAAAATAATAAAAAGATTTAATATTTTTTAGAAAAATTTAAAGATATATTTAACTACTTTTTACTTCTTAAATTAATTTTTATTGTTTAAGTATAACATTTAATAAATTCAATGCCTTATTTATTAAATTTATTATAAATATAAATGTAATAAGTTATTATTATTATATAAATGTGTATAAATTAATAAATAAAATATATATTTAATTTTTTATTTCATATTTATATATTGTTAATTTTATATTTATAAATATAGTATATAAAATATTAACTAAATATTTTATTTAATTCGTATAATAAATATTTGTTTTATAAAAAAAATTGGCCACCCTCACAAAATTTTCTAATTTTTCCCCTGGTTTAAAATGCTTAAAATGTAGAAAGGATTTTTCCACATATTATTTTTCCTCTTCGTTTCTACTTTCTAAACTGTTTATATAATTCTAATTGTGAGTATCCTTTGCATCATTTAAAAGGAGTGATCAAAGTGTGAGTGAGAGTGAGAGTTATGGAGATGAATATGAGAGAATAAATGAAGCGTAATAACACTAAAATAATAAATTATAGTAAGAATGAGAACATGACTGATCCACAAAGATTAGCATTATCCAAGGTTTATCAACTAAATCTAAAGAGAACAGGAAATAAAAGATAAATTGTGAAAATTAAATATAAAATAACAATTAAATAAAACAACGATAAAAGTTATCAATAGATGAGGACTTGGCTAAGGTTAATCTTCATGGAGTCTCACATTTGATCATTGATACCAAAGATAACTTTTCATCAAATTAAAATAGGTTAACGAAAACACACGGTGAAATCACTATTTCTTTAAAGTTGATTAAAGGATAACGTACTCAATTTAATCACTTATTAACTAGACGAATCTGACATGATCGACAAATCAATCTAAATTAACAGAATTAAGACTCGAAAGATATTAACCCTAAACAATTAATTTACAAAATTACTTGTTTAGATTTTCTTCTCCCTAACATGGTATGACAATTTTAGTTACTACTTAGTGATGAACTTATTAATTACGAATCCACAAGAACACCTAGCATTATGCTGACAAATCAATTAGACAACTAGAAATTAGTTGAATAGACAACTTGAAAACAATTAAAAGAGAAATAGGAGAAAAGAAAATACTATAAAACGATGAAGGCAAATAAAAACATGATCTCACAAGTGTTGAAACATCCAATCAGAATTAACCTTAAGCCAAAAGAAAAGAATTAACCACGCAGGACCTTAAGAGACGAAGAGAGATAGTTGATGAGATTCGATCTCCCATTTTCTCTAACTAGAGACGGGTATTTAATGTGTTTCTTTAACCCTAATTCCTTTCTAAACCTTCCTAATTTCGAGCTACATAGTCCCCTCAATTGAAAAGATTACAAAATCTGACTTTAAAATTCAAAACTGAGAATCTGCGCTCAAGTCTTGGGCAAGACTTGTGCTCCACGAAAATAGCTTTTGATTTTGAGATCTTGAAATTGAATCTTCTTGATTTGAGTCATCCTTGAGATTGAAATATTTGATTTGAGTCATCTTTGAGATTGAAATCTGATTTGCAAGGTGAATTTCAAAATATAAGCTCATATCATAAATGTAAAAGATATGATATTCACAAAATATCAAATTTTAAACACAAGATATCATATTTTGAATTTAAACTTATGATAAAGCGGAAAATCAAATAATTAAGATATATTGGGATAAAATCATGATTTGAATACAAATAAATTAGTAATTATCCCTTAAAAATAGGCCAAATAACAGACTTATCATCTAGGGTTTGAGATGCTTATAGATAGACTAGTAGCTAGCTATGGAGGTATGACTTGAGAGGTGAATTATTCATCAGGTTATTGTAAACTCTAATTCTTTATAGTGAAGTTCCTTGTTCTTGGGTGGATGTAGGTCACATTGACCGAACCACGGTAAATTGTTTGTGTTCATCTATTCTTCTCTATGTTCTGCATTCTCATATATTTGTTTGATCTATGAATGGTTGTTGAGAGATACTCTGAATACTAACAAGTGGAATCAGAGCTAGGTTTGAATGAACTTCAAAGGGAGCTATTTTTTGATTTGAGCCAAGCTTCTTTTTTATTCAAATAAATTAGAAAGGGGTTGTTTTGTATTTGAACAAAAACACAAAGGGGAAATTTTGGAAATTGGGCAAAATTCAAAGAGGGCTTCTTCCTGTTCTTGAAATCGCGAACACGAGAAAGGAATTTTCGGTGAGGGGTTTTCATCGTCGACGTTCATCAACGAAAGACGGTGATTGCACAGATCCGGTGGTCAGAGAACGGAGTTCGTCGTCTTCGTGGTGTTCATGGTAGAATCAAGAACGAAGAACGAAGAACAGGGGCATGATGCTCGACGGAGAAGATGCAAAGGGGTGTTTTGTCGACGGCTTTTTTCTTTGTTAGCGGAGGAACAGAGGTCAACGGCCGAAGGTGCATTGGTGTTCATCGCCAGAAGTCTGCAACGATGATCAGAGAATGGAGGGTCGTGGTGTTTCGCGGCAGTGATTCACGTGGGTGCGAGCTGGGTTACAATCTGGGTTGTCAATTCCGTGAAAATCTAGTCGTCGGAGGTGGAGCTGGATTCCGGGAAGAAGGTCGTCGGTTTCTGTGGTGGTTCACGGTAGTTTCGTCGATAGTGTTGTGCGTTGTGTTTGGGTTTCATCCGACGGTGCGATTTCTTGCGAAACGAGTGGCGTTTCGCGGTGGTTCGCAGAGGTTTATTGGTAGCGATATTTCGCGACGGTCCGTGCCTGTATTTTCATCAAACAGTGGTGGTGTTTCACCGTGGTTTGTGTCGATATTGCGAATGGTATTGTTTCACGGAGGGGATTTGACAGTACGGTGTTAATTACCCGGTGGTTCCTAAGGTGTTCTTGGATTATTTATAGATCGGGTTTGATGGGTTCGATGACAAAGTATGAGGTCGAGAAGTTTGATGGAGGAAACTTTAGTCTTTGGAAGATAAGAATGAAATTGACATTGGTTCTTCAGGACTTATGGCAAGCAATAGAAGAAAAATACGTCAATTCGGTGACGAAAGAACAGAGGGAGGCACTTGGGAAGAAGGCGTTGAGTGCGATATTCATGAGTGTTACAGACAGTGTTTTACGGGAGATTACCAACTAGGAAATGACGACACAGGCGTGGGGGAAATTGGAGGATCTGTACTCGACAAAATTGCTAACCAACCACTTATATCTAAAGAAGAGGCTTTACAATTTGATGATGAATGAGGGTACGCCAATCAAGTCTTACTTGGACGAGTTCAATTCGATAATTATGGATGTGAAGATTGTAGATGTGAAGATTGACGATGAGGATCAGGCTCTTATTGTGCTATGTTCACTACCACCATCGTATGAGATCTTTGTGGATTCGATGTTGTATGAGAGGGATAAAATTTCACTAGATGACATTAGCGGTGCGTTAAAGTCAAAGGAGTTAAAGAAGAACCTTCTAGGTGATCGAACAGAGGGAGTGGGAAGGACTCATGTAAGTACAATGGGCGATCGAGGTCGAAATCAAGGGCGAAGAAAGTGTTGGAGATTGTGCCCTAGGGCCAATCATTTTATAAATATGTTTTGAACATGTTAATTAATTTATGGAGATAAATTAATGGTTATCATATTATTAGCGTGTTTACTATGATAACAATCCTTGATTAATTATATGATAAATAATCTAAAACTGTCCCTGGTCGATCATTCACGTGGGA
>QANZ01003887.1:1730-27290 GCA_003254925.1 Chamaecrista fasciculata
GGGAATTTGAATTCAAGATTCAAATTTGAATTAAAGATATTAGGGTAATATTTTAATTCAATAATGAATTTGAATTCAAGGATTATCTTTTTGAAAAGATTCTGGATTTGAATTACAGATATTAAAGTAATATTTTAATTCAATAATCTTAAAAAGATAACTAGTAGGATATAATTACCTAAAGAGTTTGGGTTGTTATGGAATTCCTCTTGAAGATGAGGAGGATGGCGCATATCTTTATTTCTTGGGGAGGAAGATTTGATCTTGTGTTTAGAATTTAAAGATATGAGCCAAATCGAATTTCCTAATTAAATTATTAAGGTAATATTTTAATTATAAATTTAAATCCTCATGACTCATTCCAACCAATAGGATTTGAGGAATCAAGATTTGGTTTCAAGATTTGATCTTGTAAGCCAAGATTTCGATTTACCCATTAGTTTTTGAATTATAATATTAGTGTAATATTATAAATCAAAGATATTAGGAATTCTTATCCAAGATTTGAGAGATTCACTAAATGGTTTAGTGAAACCCAAACTCTAGGAATGAGAAGCTATATAAGCACACATATAGAGGAAGAGGGAGATAATTTTGTGAGACAAAATTTCTCCTAGTTCTTCCTAGAGAGAGAAGAAAGTCGCCAAGCTTGAGTTTTAGAGAGAGAAAGTCGTGTTCTTCTTTTAGAGAGAGAATATTGACCTAAACCCTAAAACACCTAGCTTCTTGTGTGTTTCTTGCGCCACCTATCTTGGAATCAAGAACTGTTCTTGGTTCTTCAAGATTCATAGATAATCGTTCCCGTTTTCACTTGGGAAGAAGTGAAGGAGGCTAGCACCTGGGCATCTGCCAAACTGCTCGTGTGGATCACCGGCAGAGGAAGAACACTTGGAGTGGGCTTCTCAACTCGCGAATCTATTTGCACCGATTGAATTATGGTAAATTTCTTTCTTTAACTGATATAAATGTTGATAGTGGATCCTGGAAGGAATCATAGGGAAGCCAAAAATTTTAATTTACCGTGTTTTTCGCTGCGCTGACCCTATGATTTCTTACAGTATGTACTCTAACTTAATCCAAGAAGCCTTCGAGATCTATCTCTATAGATCTTGATGCCTAGAATATAAGCAGCTTCTCCTAAGTCCTTCATCGAGAATGATTTTCCCAACCAAGATTTCACAATCTCCAAGGTAGAAACATCATTTCCAATGAGCAATATGTTGGAAATTGTGCCCTAGGGCCAATCATTTTATTAATATGTTTTGAACATATTGATTAATTTATGGAGATAAATTAATGTTTATCATATTATTAGCATGTTTACTATGATAACAGTCCCTGATTAATTATGTGATAATTAGTCTAAACTGTCCCTGGTCACTCATTCAGGTGGGAACTTGAAATGAACTAAGACCAGCATGACCTCGGTGTATAGAGATACATGCACTAGATGCTGGAACGAGAGTCATGGTGCAACTGTGTAAAGGGTTACAAGTTGCTGGACTGACCCGGAGAGTTCTGCATGGGTTTAGTCATCAGGTTGCCTCTCCTGTACGCCTGTCACGACGCCTTAGACCTGAGGTCATCATTATTCCGGCATTGCAGTTGTCAGACTTTGGCCTAGTCTAACGTTGCCCGTAGCAAGGTAGCCATAAGGGCTAGGTACAGGTTTGGTTGATTGTCGTGCTGAGGAATGTGGATCGGCCAAAATGGGATTTTATCCCTCATTAAATGAGAGATATCTAACTGGCGCCCTCGATCAGTCTGTCCAAGGAAATGCGTGGCCACGCTGGGAAATGGGACTTACTCAGGAAATCGAGAAAGTTGTGGTTTGGATTATGGATGACTTTCCTGTGCCTAATCCATGACCGAGATATCATGTGACAATAGGGTCTATGACAAGGTGGTACTAAGGTTAAGTCGGTTTTGGTAAAAACGATAACTCACGTGTTTTGGGTAGTCGTGATGGCTTGCTAGAGTCCGCTCACGACTTGTAGGTCATAGAGATGGCTTGCTGCCAACTTCACGTGAGGCCTGCTGGGTCACACATGAGCAACATCAGGACACCGCTTAAAGGGACACGAATTAGGGTTAATTCGTGGGTCACTCCGGTGGCACAATTGAAGACATAGCAAAATGTCTGGGACATTAAGTCTTGTCTTAAATAATCTACAGTTGTGAAATATTTAAATTTGTGAGACAAGTTTAAATATAATAATTGTTAAATGATTAATAGGGATTAATTATTTACAATTAAAATATTAGGGAAAATAAATCAGATAAGATTCCTAAAAGTTAGGAGATTATTGATTTATAAAATTCCCTAATATTAGTATGAGGGTGGCGCCTCATGGGATGGGTTTTAATTAATGGAAATTGTTTCATTAATTTAAATCATGAGTTTGAATTCAAAAGATTTGATATAAATATCAAAAGATTTGAATCATAGATATTAGGGAATATCTTAACTCATGATCTTTGAAAATCATGACTTCCTAATTGTTAGGAATGATTTTGATTTATAAAATTCCAAAGGATATTTAGAGGCTTATGGCGCCTTTCTTAGTGGGTCCCAAGGGAAGATTTGATCTTCCATCTGATTCCCTAGGATTACGATTTGAATTTAAATTAAATATTAAGGTAATATTTTAATTGTAAATTCAACTCATGAAGTCGTAATATTATAATTATGGAATTTTATTAATGCTCTAAATATAATTAAAAAGGCCTAGGGCTAGGCGCCTAGAGCAAGACACAATTCATTGTGTGGAAATTTTGTTTTCTTCCCTAGAAAGAGAAGAGAGCAAAAGTCGCCATTCTCAAACCCTAGCTTTCCAAGTGAGAGAAATTTTTGGCTCCCAAGTGTTGAGAGAGGAAAAATCGACTTTGCCTAAGGAGTTAGGAAATTTGATTTGCACCACCAAAAATTAGGGTTTGTGAGAGAAGAGAAAACAAGGTGTTCTTGTGGGTTCTTTCTCTTTTGCGCCACCTTTGGTTTTTGATTCAAGAAGGAGTTCTTGAATTCAAAAGCACTGTAGGTTGGTCCCTTGTTCTTTTGGAGAAAAGAACAGAAGGCTAGCACCTTGGTGCCCGACAAACTGTTCGTGTGGATCACCGGCAGAGGGAGAACGCTATGAGTGGACTCCTAGGACACGCCTTGTACAACCAACCGATTGAAACTCGTGAGGTATACCACTATCTTAAAAGTTTTAAATTCTGCTAGCGGATCCGTTCGGGAATTTTAGGACTTGGCGGGTTTAAATTTTAAATTTTATATTTGCTTCCGCTGCGTTAGGCGCCTGGAATTCCCAACACAATATGTCATCGACATAAAGCACCAAGAACACAATCGTGCTCCCACTAACCTTCTTGTAAACACAAGTCTCATCAGGGTTTTGCAAGAAGCCAAACTCTTTGACTACCTCATCAAAACGATGATTCCAACTCCGGGATGCTTGCTTCAATCCATAAATGGATCTCTGAAGTTTGCACACCTTCTCTGGCTCCTCTGGACATACAAACCCCTCAGGTTGTGTCATCTACACATCTTCGGGTAGCCTTCCATTAAGGAATGTTGTTTTGACATCCATTTGCCATATCTCATAGTCATAATATGCGGCTATGGCAAGGAGGATCCTATTGGACTTGGCCATTGCAACTGGGGAAAACGTTTCATCATAGTCAATACCATGACGTAGAGTGAACCCCTTTGCAACTAGCCTGGCCTTAAAGACATTAACGTTGCCATCCATGTCGATTTTCTCTTTGAAAACCCACTTGCACCCTACGGCTTTTACACCTTCAGGTGGATCGACTAAGGTCCATACCTTATTGTCGTACATGGATGCATCTCTACCTTCATGGCTTCAACCCATTTTTCAGAGTTGGGACCCACAATAGCTTCTTGATAGGTGGTAGGCTCACCACGCTCCATGAGCAACAAATCATTGTTCTCAGTCATCAAAAATTCATATCTTTGAGGTTGAGAACGTGTTCTATCAGACCTTTGTGGTCCTTGTGCTACTAGAGGAGCTTCCACAACGTCTTGTGGCTCTTCTCTAGTTTCCATTTGCGCCTCTAGAGTGTCTTGTAGATCTTGAACCTCTTCAAGATCTATCTTACTCCCATTGTCTCTTTTGGAGACAAAATCCTTTTCTAGAAAGAATCCATTTCTGACTACAAACACTTTGTTGTCAGATGGGTAGTAGACATAATACCCCCTTGTTTCCTTGGGGTATCCCACAAACAAACACTTTAGAGATTTGGGAGACAGTTTATCGTTAGGCTGTTGCTTAACATAAACTTCACATCCCCAAACCTTGAGGTAAGACATACTGGGCCTCTTCCCAGTCCATATCTCATATGGTGTCTTCTCAACTGCCTTAGATGGAACACGGTTAACTGTGAACACATCAGTTTCTAGAGCATGCCCCCAAAAGGATGGCGGAAGATCAGCCTGACTCATCATAGATTGAACCATATCTAGTAAAGTCCGATTCCTCCTCTCCGAAACATCATTCCACTATGGAGTTCCAGGAGGGGTAAGTTGTGAGACTATCCCACAACTTCTAAGGTGATCAATAAACTCTTGGCTCAAATACTCGCCTCCTCGATCGGATCAAAGGACTTTGATTTTCTTGCCAAGTTGGTTCTCTACTTCACTTTGAAATCTTTTGAACATTTCAAAAGACTCCGACTTGTGCTTCATTAGGTAGACATAGCCATACCTACTGAAGTCATCAGTGAACGTTATGAAGTATGAGTAACCACCCCTAGCTTGACTACTCATGGGTCCACATACATCACTATGTATGATTCCCAATAAGTCAGGTGCTCTCTTACTGTAGCCAGTGAAGGGCGCCTTTGTCATTTTACCAAGTAAACAAGATTCGCAAGCATCATATGATTCAAAATCAAATGAGCTTAGAAGTACATCTTTATGGAGCTTCTCTAGGTGTTTCTTATTTATATGGCCTAAACGACAATGCCAAAGGTACGTAGGGTTTGACTCGTTAATCTTGATCCTTTTGGTATCAACGTTATAGATATTGTTATCATGTTGTCGTTCTAATTTTAAGACGTAATGATTATCTTGCAAATCACCATAAGCAAATAAAACATTGTCTTTATAAATAGAACACCTTCCATTGCCATTAACACATGTAAAACCTTCCTTATCCAAATAAGAAAGGGAAATAATGTTTGAACTCAATGAAGGTACATAATAACAATTATTCAAAATGAAAATAAGCCCAGAGGGCAACACAAGCTCGTATGTTCGCACAGCAACAACAGCAACTCTTGCTCCATTGCCTACGCGCAGGTCCACCTCGCTTCTATCCAGCTTTCTATTGTCTTTAAGACCCTGCACATTTGTACAAATGTGAGAACCACATGTTGTATCTAATACCCAAGTGGTTAAAGTAGAAAAGTGAACGTCTATAACGAAGATACCTGAAATAGAGACCTCATTGCTCTTCTTCTTCTTTTTATCTTCCAAATACAATTTGCAATTTCTTTTCCAATGTCCTGGCTTTTGGCAGAAAAAGCAAATTGCATCCTTGAAGGCTTCGCCTTCTTGGCAGGTTGTGGGTTAGGCTTGTTCCCTGGCTTGGTCTCACCAACCGGGGCTTTACCCTTCCTCTTTCCTTTGCCCATCCCTTTCCCCTGGTTTTTCTGAACCATCAAGACTGCATTAGGTGCCTTTTTAATGGATGCCTCAGCAGTCTTGAGCATCCCATGCAGCTCAGAAATTGATTTCTCCATTCCGTTCATATTGAAGTTCATGACAAACTGTTCATAACTTCTAGGCAGTGAGTTTAGGATCAAATCCGTCGCAAGCTCTGAAGTAATGGAAAATCCGAGCCTACTAAGGTGATCTATGTACCCCTTCATCTTCAAGACATGGGTACTAACAGATGCACCTTCAGCCATCTTGCAAGAGTGTAGAGCCTTAGTGGTCTCAAACCTCTCTTGCCTAGCCTGCTGCTGGAACATTTCCTTGAGATGTGTGACCATCTCAAAAGCCGTCAACGTTTCCATGTTCTTTTGCAATTCTAGAACCATTGTGGCTAGCATCAGGCAAGCAACGTCCACAGAGTCATTAAAGTGCTTCTCATAAGCAGTTCGTTGAGTTCTTGGAGCGTTGTTGGTAGGCTCTTCAGGGGAAGGGTTTTCTAGGACATAAAGCTTCCTTTCTTGGGTGAGAACAATTCTCAAATTACGAAACCAATCAAGGAAGTTCGTCCTATTTAACTTATCCTTCTCAAGGATAGATCGCAGTGATAACGCTGAACTTAAATTGTTTGCCATGATTCTACAATTAAGACATGAAAGTTAATTAGCAAAATTATTATTAGTGGCTAAGACCCATATTTCACCAAAGATTACCTTCGCTTGGGCGATAATGCAACCTTAGGTTATTTAGGTAGGTAACTCTTTACCAATCACATCATATGTGACTCTTAGATCGTTATGGGACTGTATCATCGTATGATACTTATTATGGCATGTTTATCCCATCTAATGCCTTGAGATCCAAATCTGATTTGATAACCTCATTAAGTCACACAACAAAACTTGTGAATGACCAAACTCAAAACAATGAGGCGAAAGCCCAACCCTATATCATTAAGGCCCATTAAACACGTGTAGCTTGGGCTATCACCGCATCCAATAAACCAAGATTTCAATAAGGCATTGCGTTGAATCTTCCATTCACCCGTGTCTCCTCAAGATAAAAGTAGATACGTGTAGCTTGGGCTATCACTGCTCCACAATGATCAAGATTTTAACAGGGTGTTTTATTGATGGCATTAAAACTTAAGATTTTATAAGGGTTCAATTCTAAATTCAATTTTAAAATTAAACGAGTGTGCCAAGTGTTTATCCCCATGTATCATATCATATAAACACATGCACGAATTTTGTATCTTATACAAAATCCTACGCTCGTATCGAATACGTGGTTGTGCGTACAAAACATAAAATTTGCATGTTAAAATCGTGACCCCTAAACATGCATCTAGCACCAATTTGTATCATATACAAAAACTAAATGTATAAAATAACCGTTTTTAGATATGGCTCATCTACCCTAAATTCCCTCAAGCCAATGAGAGAATCTTTCTAAAAGAAAAGGAAAAATTACATTGGGAAACCTCATTTGAACATATGAGGGGAGTGAGGTGAGAAAAGAAATTACATCCAGAATTTAGGAATATGACACGCAGGCCGTATTTACCAAAATAAAATCTAGAGCCATATCCAACACCATACTCATACATGAACAATTTCACATATACATTTACGGCATCAACATCCAACAACACAAAAAATGACTCTGATTGTGTTCAATTAGGGGTTGTGCAATTAACATGCCTTCTTGAAAAATAAGTCTTGCATCAATAATTCAAAATTCAAGAATCATATTCAAGAAACTGAATTCATTGACCCCAAAAATTATAAATTCACAATTTACAATTTTCGGCCACCATACAATAAAATAAACAAAACAATTTTAATTAAAAAAAAACAACACGTAGGGTTTTGGCCAAGACCTAAACTTTTCAGGAAAATTTTTAATCAATCAAATTGATTACCTTATGTATCAAATACATAAATTTCCACCATTCTTAGATTAGGTTAAAATCGTGTGGTGGATAATCGCCAAATTTGAGTATATCGAATGAAAAACGGTAAACATACAAACATACATCAACATGTATATCCACAAAACTAGCATAAACACAGTTAACGTGGCTCTGATACCACTGTTGGAGATTATGGAGCAAACGCAGCGGAAAAAGGTAAAATAAAATTTTATAATCTCCTCCATAGGATCCACTAATTGTGTTTATACAAGTGAGATAAGATGTTTACCTAAATCAAACGGATGCTTGAATGATTGCAATTCCAAGAAGTCCACAGACTCGTGTCCTTCCTCTGCCGGTGATCCACACGAACAGTTTGGCAGATACTCAGGTGCTAGCGTCCAATCTCTTCTCCAAGAGATTATGGGAACCAATCTACAAACCTTGAAATTTCAAGAACACTTCTTGAAATATCCAAGAATCAAAGTGGCGCACTAGTATGGAATTTTTCCTCAAAAATTCCTCATCAAAACTCAAGAGATGAGCACACTACCAAGAACGAATTTCTTGGCCACACTTACTCTAGGTTTTTCGCCTCTCTTACTCTCACACACAACTCGCCCTTTAAGCCCTAAGTTTAGGGTTAGTTCGAAACTCTCTCCCTTTTTTTTTCATTGGGATATGCGACCTCTTATTGTGTTTTAAAGAGTCCCCATTCCTCAAATTAGGGAATCACAAAATCTTGATTATAAAATTAAATTAATATTATAATTCAAGATTAAGAGGCAATCTCAATTTAAATTTCAATATCATATCTTGAAACCTAAATCTAGAATGCACACTCCCATTGGTTGGAATGAGTCAAGAGGATTTGAATTCTTAATTAAAATATTACATTAATATCTTAACCTAAAATTCAAAATGCATTCTTGAAATTCAAAATGCAAGATCAAATCTTGCATTTGAATCTCCAAGAATTCGCCTCCTTCTTGTTTGTTTTATAGGAATTTAATAAATAAGAAAACAATCTTAACTCTTAGGAAGTTATAACCAACTTATTAATTTCCTTAATAAATTGAATTAAAATATTACCCTAATATCTTGATGCAAATTTAAGTCTTGAATTCAAATTAACAAAATCATATTTCAATAATTAAATTCAAGAGTGAGGTGCCACCTCATCTTATTCTTCAATATTGGAGAATTTAATAGATCAATAATCCCCTAACTCTTAGGAGACTTAGTCAATTCATTATTCCCTAATATTTTAAATAAGAATTCAATTGTAAATAGATTAATCAAATTAACTATTTAACAATTAATATATTTAAACTTGTCTAACAAATTTAAATATTACAAATGTAGATTTTATTTAAGACAAGACTTCATGTCCTAAGACATTCAACTATGTCTTAAATTGTGTCACTAAAGTGACTCACGAATTAACCCTAATTCGTGTCCCATTACAGCATCTTGATCCTGCTCATGTGTGACCCAGTAGGCCTCATGTGAAATTGGCAGCAAGCCATCTCTATGACTCACAAGTCGAGAGCGGACTCTAGCAAGCCATCACGACTACCCAAAACACGTGAGTTATCGTTTTAACATCAACGACTTAACCTTAGTACCACCTTGTCATAATCCCTATTGTCACACAATATTTTGGTCAGGGATAAGGCATAGGAAAGTCATCCTTGTAATCCAAACCATAACTTTCTCGATTCCTTGAGTTAGTCCCATTACCCTGTGTGGCCACACATTCCTTGGACAAACTCATCGAGGGGCCCAGTCAAATATCTCTCAACTTAATGACGGACAAAATTCCTTATTGGTCAACCACATTCCTTAGCACGGCAAACAACAAAACCCGTACCTACCCTGTTACGAGCAACGTTGGACTAGGCCAAAGTTCAGCATCTACAATGCCGGAATAATGAAGACCTCAGGTCTAAGGG
Organism: Chamaecrista fasciculata; assembly: GCA_003254925.1. Taxonomy (NCBI): domain Eukaryota; kingdom Viridiplantae; phylum Streptophyta; class Magnoliopsida; order Fabales; family Fabaceae; genus Chamaecrista; species Chamaecrista fasciculata. The sequence goes on from QANZ01003887.1 coordinate 11,278, forward strand.
CATCGTGACAGGTGTACAGGAGAGACTAGCTCATGACTAAACCCATGCAGGACTCTCCGAGTCGGTCCAACAACTTGTAACCCATTACATAATTACACCATGACTCTCGAGAAGCATCACATGCGTGTATCTCTATACACCGAAGTCATGCTGGTCTTAGTTCATTCACGTTCCCACGTGAATAATCGACCAGGGACAGTTTAGAATAATTATCACATAATTAATCAAGGATTGTTATCATAGTAAACATGCTAATAATATGATAACGACATAATTTATCATTCATAAATCAGTCAAACAATATGTTCATACATATAAAATGATTGGCCCTAGGGCACAATCTCCATCACCTTTCACATACGGTGAGTAAAAAAAATTAATTAAATTTTATTACACTTTTTGGTATATATGTACACAAATTACATCAATATCGGCCTGCCTCTTTTTGATATATTTACACAAAAAACATTATTTGAGCTTGCTAGATATCACATTTTTTTGTATCTGATGTTACTATTTTTTAGTTTAAATGCTACCACAAGCCATGAGATGCCGCAAAATCCACCGTCACGCCACCGAGGTGTGTTGGACGAGTTCAGATCCTTTGAGCACAATTCTCCTTCTTATGATGGGTGGATTATATCATTGGGTGCCAAATCGTACCACACATAATCTGCCTTGTAGCGATACATAGTCAGAGATAACATTCCTTTTGAAGCAGATCCTCTATTGTATACAATGTTTGCATTTTAGAGAGAAATAAGAAGAAAAAGAGAGAGAGAAAGTGTGAGCCATATGTATGGCTCATATTATATTATTATAGGGTCTATACTTTCGCTTTTTGTTGCAATTTTAGTCATATTAGTTTTTCAAGTTTTATTTTTCTTATACAAACCCGTTTTTAGATTTGACTTGACCTCAGTTGTTGACGACCTCAATTGAGCAAAAAAAGGACTAGTCAAGATAAACTTGTAGCTCCAAACTTATCGCATTTTGATTTGAAACAAGACAGATATGATCAATTTCATTCATTTGACCATGAAATGAGCGGCCTACTTTTGAAATTCAATTTGATCTTATTTGTTAATGGTTTTAATTGAACAAAAAAAGAACTCATCAAAAGCGTCATATAACTCCAAACTCGTCGCATTTGAACTTAAAACAAAAGAGAATTAAACTTTTGAGAAATTTGTATGATCAAAATTACAACAACGGAAAAATATAATGGGCAGAACTGTAACCTACCATAAATATAATGAAACAAAATTATATTTTAACCCGTTTTTTTCAATAAATTTTGTTGGGATGGATCATTATGTTCCTTTTGCATGAGAGAAGGAAGTACTTAGAATATCATATATATATATATATATACCATTTTCTGCGTTCCTTATTTTTATCTGACATAAGATCTATTTTTAAAAATTCTTTATTAATTTCAAATTCTTTATTCAAGACCATTATTTGAGAACGAGTTGGAGAATAACTCTCCGAATTTTCTTCATATACTGGTTCAGGAATAATAGGTTTGAAATTAACACCTGCTAAATCAAAATGTAAAGTAGAACTAGAATCTACAGATCTTCTAGATGTAGATTCTTCCTTCTGATTTTGATAATTTTTTGTAGAAAAAGATCTTTGCATTCTAAGTTTAACATTACCATCTGAGTCTACTTCAAAGCTATCTAAAATATTACTCTCTATTCTAGGTGGAGAGCAAATCTGTTTTAAATTCCATTCTTTTTTTAAAGAGGCAATTTTATTAGCGTGTTTAATTAATTTTGGGGTATGAACCTTTGAACGCTGTAAATTTGCTTCTAACAAAATTGTTTCATTTTTAGGTGAAACTTGTTTAATTCTTATGTTTAAACATGTATGCAATAATTTATAATGAATTCTATAAATAACAGCTAAATGTTCTGAATCGACACGAAAAATGCCTTCTTTCGTTACTATGTACAAGACTAAAGAGTTCTCTATTCTTAGTTTACTTAAACCAAGAGGTAAATCTGGAAAAACATTAAAATAAATCGGTCCATCACATAAATTAGATTCTGCTAAGACAATCAAAGAATCATTAAAATTAAGAGCATTTCTATCACACAAAACAAGTAAAACTGATGATCTAGTCCTAGTCGATGTAAAGGTTTTACAGCGACTTGGATTAGTCCTACATGCAAATACTTAAAATGTTCAAGACTATGCTGATCTATCATCTATTTATCTAATAAATAAAGATTTTCTTGAGCTCCGCTCATTGAATGAGTGGACTCTATTGTTCTACAGACATCTTTACTCATAAAATTAAAAGTAGACTGTCTATAAACTTCTTTACTGAGGATTCTAGGCACATCCCAGACTGCTAGTCTATTTTCTATTTCACTTATTACTAATTCTGAATTGTTAACTATATCTTGATTCTGGGTTTCTGAAATTAAAGAAGAAGATGAGGTAGAAGGTACTCTAATGACTTCTTTTCCTAATGATAAAGAGCTAAGCTTTTTTACTAACTTAGACATTTTTACAATAAATCTATATCTCTTACTCAGCTAAGACTGTCTATTGGGACCACCACCTCGGGACCACCCTAAAACACCTCACACGGCTCACACAGGCTGACCAACGAGTTACAACACGGCTGACCAACGCTAGCACGACCTATCTTAATAAAAGATTGAATTATCGAAAAATATGCAAGTTAATTTTAAAAACCAGGCTCTGATACCATTTAAGGATCGTAAGCTATTAATGTACTTATCAGAAATTTTGGAAGAAGATGACTTATAAAAACTAAAATTTATTTATCTTGAAAATAAAAACTTACAAAGAAACTTCAACACTTCAGAGAAATTTACAGGAGATGGAGAGAAGAAAACTAATCACACTTGTTCGATGCTATCGAACTCTGCCTTTCAAAAGAAAACTGAAATGTTTAAATAGACAATTCTACGGATTTCAAACATTTCAAATCCGAAATACAATAATGAAAAACGGAAAACTTTTTCTAAAGATGCCCACTGTCTTCTCCTTTCTGAAAAGGAGATGCCTGCTTTCTGAATTCAAATTTAAATGCCTGCTTTCTGAATTTAAATTTTAATCTTGAATTCAAATTAACAAAATCATATTTCATTAATTAAATTCAAGAGTGAGGCGCTCCCTCATCTTACTCTTCAATATTAGAGAATTTAATAAATCAATAATCTCATAACTTTTAGGAGACTTAGTCAATTCATTATCCCTAATATTCTAAATGAGAATTCAATGGTAAATAGATTAATCAAATTAACTATTTAACAATTAATATATTTAAACTTGTCTAACAAATTTAAATATTACAAATGTAGATTTTATTGTGTCACTAAAGTGACTCACGAATTAATCCTAATTTGTGTCCCATTATAATATCTTGATCCTGCTCATGTATGACCCAGCAGGCCTCATGTGAAATTGGCAGCAAGCCATCTCTATGACTCACAAGTCGCGAGCGGACTCTTGCAAGCCATCACGACTACCCAAAACACGTGAGTTATCGTTTTAACATCAACGACTTAACCTTAGTACCACCTTGTCATAATCCCTACTGTCACACGATATTTTGGTCATGGATAAGGCATGGGAAAGTCATCCTTGTAATCCAAACCATAACTTTCTCGATTCATTGAGTTAGTCCCATTACCCTGTGTGGCCACACATTCCTTGGACAAACTCATCGAGGGGCCCAGTCAAATATCTCTCAACTTGATGAGGGACAAAATTCCTTATTGGTCAACCACATTCCTCAGCACGGCAAACAACTAAACCCGTACCTAGCCTGTATGGCTACCCTGTTACGGGCAACGTTGGACTAGGCTAAAGTTTAGCATCTACAACGCCGGAATAATGAAGACCTCAGGTCTAAGGGCATCGTGACAGGTGTACAGGAGAGACTAGCTCATGACTAAACCCATGCAGGACTCTCCGGGTCGGTCCAGCAACTTGTAACCCATTACATAATTGCACCATGACTCTCGAGAAGCATCACATGCGTGTATCTCTATACACCGAAGTCATGCTGGTCTTAGTTCATTCACGTTCCCACGTGAATAATCGACCAGGGATAGTTTAGAATAATTATCACATAATTAATCAAGGATTGTTATCATAGTAAACATGCTAATAATATGATAAGGACATAATTTATCATCATAAATTAGTCAAACAATATGTTCATACATATAAAATGATTGGCCCTAGGGCACAATCTCCATCAAGTAGTGGGGGTTCCAATTATACTTTTGGGTATGGAAAACATTATGTGACAAGTCGTTTAGGAGGACCCGCGACAGAAGGATTAGTGACTGTTCCTGACGGTGGATACCCTTAGTTTAACTTAATAGTTGAAATCTAACGTATCTAACGATAAAGTTTTTGTTGAAAAATTTTATTTCGAAAAATACGTGGTTTTACGGACTAAAATGCAAGAAATTAGACTTTTTGAGAATATTCCAAGAACATTCCGTGAAAAAAGGTTAAAGGGTCATTTTGGTCTTAAATTTATGTTTTAAAATATTCAAATTGGTCCTAAATGTTTGCAAAATGTTTCATTTTAGTCCCAAACTATTGAATATGACTTGTTTCAAGTTCAAACATGACGAGTTTACAGCGATGTATTGTTAACGAATAGTATTTTCTCTATTTAGTTGGAGCTGTCAACAAATGAAGTCAAATCAGTCCTAAAAGTAAACCGCTCGTTTCATGGTCAAACAAGCAAAGTTGATCATATCTCTCTCGCTTCAAATTTGAATATGACGAATTCAGAGCTATTAGTTCCTCTTAATAAGTCCTTTGAATTTGAAATGAGAGACGAGAGAAATATGACCAAATTCAATAGTTTGGAACCAAAATGAAACATGTTACCAATATTTAGGACCAAAATGAAACAGTTTTCCAACATTTAGTACAAATTTCAACATTTTGAAACATAATGGACCAAAATGAACATTAGGGCATATATTTAGGACCAAAATACTCTTTGACCGAAAATAAAAATCAGATTTTCCCTAGTTCACAGCAGAAGAAAAAAAGCGCAGCCCACTCTTTCATGAAGATTCCTTGTCTCTCTTCTTTCTTCCTTTTCCTCCCTCCAATCACCACCACTCCTAGTCGCCGGCCACCTCCCTCACCGCCGCCGTCGTCCATAGCGGTGGTGACAGCCACAACCACCATTCCTCTTCCACAGGTGATGTTTTTCCCCTTCTTCTTCCATTTTCGTTTCTTATGCTATCTCATTGCATTTCCACTCCCTTTCCTCCTCTCTTTGGGTCCATACTAAGGTGTGTCCAAAAACCATCAATTTCTTCATTGTTTCTTGATTTTCTTGGTTGGGATGGATCCTTTGACGATAGTATACTATGTTGGGTACCTCTAGAGGCTATTAAAACTCCGTAATATTGACTGTTGAGACTGTTTTTATCCTAGGGTTCAAAAGTGACGAAAATTTAGAAAATTTTGTGTTTTTTTAATCAATTCTCTTTGTTTTCATGAAATTGTTGGTTTGAATGAGTTCATTGAACGATATAAATGAGTTCTAATTCATTGGTTTGAATTTGGAAAGAGTATTTTGAAACTTGGTTCTTTTGCTCAAAACTTTGATGTTGTATTTTGGTTCCTAGGAATGATTTTGATGGTTTTGATGAACTAAAAGGATTTCTTTGGAACTATGAGGGATTCTCATATCATGTTCTTGATTTTAAAGTGTGAAAAACAAAATGCCCAAATTTAACTTGAATGGATGAAAGTGCCAAGTTTAAAGAATGAGCCTATGTTCTTGACTTTGAAGTTCGTTTGTAAATTTATCTTGAACTTGTTGATTTCAAAACATTTTCTAAAGCTCCCAAATTGTTATCCAAGCTATATTTTAATTTCTTCAAAGGTTCCGCCGTTATCTCTACTTGAATTATTTCATAGCTTGTTATACAATTCATGTTCGAATCTCTATCTATGTTGGATTGTTGTGGTTGAATGTATGCTGATTTGTATTCTGCATTATGATGTTTGTTGGCTTGGTTTGGTTGTCCCCTTTCCCTACGTGGTGGTGCTCGACACCACGACTGGGATGGGTTAGCTGCTCACTGAGTTGCAAAACTCATCCCCTCCCTTTATTTTATAGATGCAAGTTTAGAAGGTTTGAAGTGTCGGGGCAGGTGATGTATTGATAGAAGGCGAAACACTCATTGTTCGTGTGTGCCAGGTTGTAGATCATTTATATTATTGTACTCTAGAGTTGCTCTATAAATCCACAGGCAGGATGTTTGCTTCTGTAAGATTTGTTATAGTAAATTGTAGATGCAATATCATTTATGTAATTTTGGTTTAGCATGTGATTTCTTTTAATAGTAGGCTTACGGAGTGTGAGATTTTTCTTGCCTTTTGTGCCGGTCACGTGCCTAGATTTTAGGTCGTGACAGTGTGTATATATTATTTATATTTTATGTATATTGAAAGTAATTAATATTTATTATTTATTGTATCATTTAGTTCGATCGATGGTTCAACCGGTTAAACCAATCAAGCCGTAAATTGAACATTTGTCTAAACCATTGAACGGTTGGATCCTCAAAACATTGTTCAAACTTCGAGCATCAACCATGGCGTCATCATTTCCATCTTCAGAGGAAACATTGTATTCAGGACTGAGGGTGTCAGAGAAGGTTTTCTCCTTGTATAATTCTCTTCCTAAGAAAGGAAAACCTCAAGGGCGTGAAGTCACCGTCTTAGCTGCTTTCCTTCTGTCTTCTCCTTCCAAGGGTTCTTTCTTTTTCCTCTTTTGTTCTCTCTCAATTTCTTGTTACTTTTTTTCTTTAATATGTTCGAAATACAAAGATACGAGATTAAATACCATATATATAGAGCAAAAGAATTCACCAATTCATAATTGGGTTTCAGATTTAGAAGTTGTTGCAATGGGAACGGGAACAAAGTGTATTGGACGCTCGCTCTCGCGCCCTTATGGGGATATTGTCAATGATTCCCATGCTGAAATTATAGCGCGAAGAGCTCTGTTAAGGTTTTCCCATTTATTTATTTATTTTTAAATGCGTATTGTGAAACTGTTCCCTTTTCTTGTTAATATGTGTATTTCGTGCATTATGTATCATTTAACTTTGTTTGTAATTGTATGTTGGTTATTACAGTAACCATATTTCTTAATATGATTTCTGGAAATGTCACAATTTCGAGTGATATTTAAAGGAGTTATAGAAGAGATTTAATTTGTATGATTCAACTTCTATACGCCTTGTGAAGAGATATTATTTCATTCTTTTTTATTCATACCAGGTTCTTCTATACGCAGATTCAACTTCTTACTGAAACTTGTAATAAGGATATACCCAGCAATGGAAGCAAACGGTTCAAAGCTGAGGGTGATAACGTACCATTTGAGTTGGATCCAGAATGTCCTGATACAGGAAAATATATCTTGAAAAGGGGTTGGAAATTACATATGTACATATCACAGCTACCATGTAATTCCAAGGAATTTAATAATCAAAACCTCTCCTTTAGTTGTTATGTGGGTTTTGGTCAGGCTAATAGTCTAATTTGTTACCTTTTGTAGGCGGGGATGCTTCGCTGAGCTCTATGTTTTATCCTCTAGATGGTGCATCATTAGGAGAAAGTAATTCACCATCACCTTTGGGTAAGCAAAAAACGATGGGAAAATGATTATAAGCTATAACATATTCAAGAATTCGTTGATTTGATTTACAGCTTAGATAACTTTCTCATACTTCACTTCATTTTGTATTTTATTCTTGGAGGTTTGTTTTGGGATCATGATGTTTATTCTGGATGATTAGCTTGACTGGTTTAATTGCTTGTGATTTAGCTATCTACAGTTGCCATTCAACTTAAAAATTGAGACATTTTGAAGTTCTATTGCCTCATTAAATTTTCACTTTGTTCTCTCTTAGACCAACTTGAGTAATGTTTTGATTTTTTGTTGAAGATCACTACTACATTTCCTTCAGCCGATTTTACTTTAATAACCAGAATAAAATGATGCATTTCAATTATCGAAAGGACAATTAGTAAGAAACTAATGACAAAAAGGCTTTCTTGATGGCAGATACTTTACTGAACTAACTTGCCTTCCAATCTTGTGTGATTATCTTTCATAATTTTCTTATCAAATTTGATGATTACTGCATTTACTCTAGGCCATATCTTTAGTTTAATATAGTATTGTAGTCTCTTGCCTTTACATTTTGAAATTTGAAGTTTTAATCGGTCTTTTAAGAATAAGACATTAAAAAATGGCCCCTTATATTTGATTTTTCTTCATAAAGGTCCTAATCTGGTAAACAAATTCTGAGACTTGACTAACAGTGCTGACATTGCATCCTTAACTACATCCTGGTCAGATCAGTCACTGCAGACAAATTTAAGCCTCCTCATCTTAAGTTCATAACATATCACTGATCTCTGGAATAGCTAACCGTAAAAAATTCAAATTCTGATTGCCACACCCTGTTTTCCCTGAACACCTGCAGTTTCTTTACAACTCCTGAAGCCTAGAGAATAACATTGACTAGGATGAATACTATGTAATCAAACAATTCCTAGCAGAACTAAGAACCCTTACCACCCTCACAACTTTTTTGTTTCCAGCCATTTGCAGTCCTTGCAACAATGAACTACACTGTCTATGGACTCATGTTCACTTGATGAGTGTACCATAGAAGCTTTGTGCAAGTGCTCAAGTGCTTTGAAGGTATGGTGATGGTTCAAAACAATACTATCAAGGGAATGGGGATGGGTGAGCGCATGTTAATTAACATTATTGGTACTGGGCTCCCCAAAGGAATGCATCTTTGGCACTTCTTTTGCAATGCCTGTTTACTTAGTCATAATGTCATACCAAACTCCACAACTTGCCACAGTGGAATTGTTGTAATCCATTGGTCCATTTTTTGTCAAACGATCCATTTCTTTTCTTTCTTATTCTTTTACAATAAAGTTGTTGAGGTCCCCAAAAATGCCTGTGCAGGTTACAAACAAGAGAACACCAGGACCATAATTAGTGAAAATGGTACCCAAATTTAAGTCAGGTGAAGATAGTGCCAGAAACCATTATGGTACTCCAGTAAATGACAATGATACCTATGGACATAGGGACAATGAGCCTATGAAAGGTTTACCCTAGAATGAAAATGGCCCTGAAGATGTTGGTGGGATGATAGTTTGGGAGAATGCTAGCCTCTCAATTGCTAGATCTGCTTCTTATTCCCCGTTTTTTTTTCTTTCTCTGATATTGTGTACTTCCTATATTATGCCTCTACCATTCTTGGTTTGAGGTTTATACTGGTATTAATTCAGCCTTGATTTAGCTATATTTTGGAGGCTCCATCAGATACCAATGGAAGAATGACAATGAAAATGGGGTGCTTGAAGTCGAAAATGGGTTTCTATGTGATCTTTCTAATTATTCCTTTGGAACAACGGAAGGTCTAATGAGGGAGAAAGAGAGCAGACCAAGTGTGACAATATGATGAGAGGAAGATGAAATAAACTTTGATTATTGACTTGATTAGTTGATTTCCGATGTTATTTGACCTCTAATGAGCCAAGTCACATAGTGATAGACACCTGAATGCCATGTCAGCATTTATAGTCAACTTTGTTAATTTTCTTAACTGAGTTATTAGATTTGGGCACTTTTGAAATGATGTAAAAGATAAGGGATAATTTTGGCATATTCGATCCTAAAGGACCTATTTAAAACCTTTAATAATGTTAGGGGACCAAAATACTAGTTTGACCTATTTCTTTAATGTGTGTTTGATGGAAAATTTTTAAATAGATGTTTTTTATTTTTTATTTCCCCTGAGGAGATATATTTTGCCTTCATCTTCTGATAAAAGTTCAAAACAAATAGGTATGGTTCAGAGGAAGCCAGGTCGTGGTGATACAACTCTGTCAGTTAGTTGTTCGGACAAGATAGCCCGATGGAATGTTGTTGGTATTCAAGGTCAGACATACTTAAAGTGGGGCTTTTTGTACTTTTTCTTGAAAGTTACAAGTACTACGAGATCAAAATACTCTTGTGATAATTTTACAATTTTAATTCAACATGAGGTATTATACTAGTGTTTGCATGCACTTATATCTTTTGCATCAAAACCTTTGGTTATTTGATTTCCAACACTAGTCAATTAAATGGTCTTATACATTTTTTCATGGGTACTGCTTTTATAACCATAAGCTGCTTGTAAGCACAAAATTAAGGATTGAGGTAGCCCAGCAGATAGTGGGAAATAAATGGCAGCATATGATAGACACGATCTAGAGCTTTATGCTGGTCTGGTAATGTTTATCTATATTCTATACATATCAGTGGGTGTTTAGATGAATGCTGTTTATTGTGCAGGGAACATTAAGATAGTAAGTAGTAACCACTTGGAGCATATTAGTCTAAGTAGAGTTATATTGTCTCTCTAATTTCAGGAGCTTTGCTTTCCTACTTTCTTCAACCAGTTTATCTATATTCGGTTACTGTTGGATTGCCCCCCAACAGCTCTGGAAATTTCCAACTTGAGGATAACTTAAGAAGAGCTTTGTATGATCGTATCCTACCCTTGTCAAATGAACTAACAAGTCCATTTCAAGTGAACCAGGTTGGTAAACTGTTCAGCATCCCAGTGAAACAGGAAATTGAGCAAAATAATGACTATTTTTTGTTTATCATCTCGCAGCCACTATTTCAGACAGCCTCGGTACCGCCAAAGGACTTTCAACATTGTGAGAGTGCTGCTAACACTTTAACATGCGGGTACCTGCATCGAGATTTCAGCAAATGCTATGTCTAAATTGTGGTATGAAAATCTAACGAGTGCTTAACAAATTTGCAGATATTCTATATGTTGGAATAAATGTGGCTTGCATGAAGTCATCCTCGGAACCACTGGAAGAAAGCAAGGTGCCTCTGCAAAAGGGGCGCTCTACCCATCAACTGAGTCATCTTTATGCAAGTAAGCTAACCAATACCGCTTATTAATTTTACTTGCCAAAACTTAATTATGGTTACGTCTTATAACAGAAAAAGGCTGTTGGGAGTTTTCTTGTCACTGAGGCATGAGTGCATGAATTCTCTGGTTGATGGTGTTACTTATCGAGAACTTAAGGTATGGATTAAATCTTTCTATGTTTGCACATTCTTTGCGATACCTGATTTATGGTCTTACTCTTAATAGTGAGATGAATGATTATGAAAATCTGTTTTACGTGATTATTCCATTGCAGGACAGTGCTGAAGAGTACCGAATGGCTTCTAAAATTTTTAAGGGTAAACCGCCTTTTAGCCAGTGGTTTTTGAAACCTTTGGATTGTGAGTCATTCCCCATCTTGAAATAGCTGTCAACTATCTTTCTTAAACCTGTTTGGAATGTAGCTGTGAACCATTGAGTGATTAGAACCATATAGCTGTGAACCATTGTGCTGAAGAGTACATAAATAAGGTTTTGTGAGATTCTTTGCTCACTTTTTTGTCCTTCTTTGAATCTTTTGCAAATAACCATCTGAACTTTCAAAAATTGAAAGTATGTTGTTAACACTTCCATAGTTCAAGAAATAGACATTTCTGTTTAATTCTCTTCTCATGCCGCTAGTTCACTTTCTACTTAAAACATCTCATATGAAAGGTGCAGCTTAGAGAAGCCCAAGCAACTTACAATGCAAGGTTTCTTTTCTATGAAATATTTTTTTTTTCATTTTGGTCAATTTTTCTTTGAAATCATGTATCAATTTTCACTTACTAGTTTAAATTATGAGTTCTGGGTGAAGTTCGAATTGTTGTATTCCTCATATTTGGTATGTGAATTTTAAAATTATTCCTGTGAATGTTGTATTTTTTTAGGAAGAGTATTCTATTTTTTAATATGTATTTTTATTAATAGGGTGGGGAATTTTGTATGTTTATATTAGGAATATATTATTTTATGCTGAATAAAGTGGTTAAATTGTGCTTGTGAAATCTAATCCTCTCTTATCATGTACTCTGTTTATGAAGTTTGTGTTATTTTGATAATTATAGCAGTTATGTTTTGAATGATAATTTTTTGGATGGAGTAAAAGTATTATAATTATATTTGATTATTGTTGCAAACAAAATAAATTATGAACTACAAAAGATCTAGAATGCAAGATGGAAGAAATAAATAAGACACAAAGTTAATAGTGAAAAATCTAATTCTTCAAGAATTATTTTACACTTTCGTAGTTCTTCAAAAACTTTTTTTTTTACACACTGTATTTATGGGAGGAAAAGTTATAAATGAAGAGAGGGAATTCAAAGATCAATCTTTTTACTATCTTGTCCTATCTTGTCATGGACATAGTTTATTCACAAGGAATATGCATACATTATTTTTGGATCAATATTTTTGTCTTGACTAATCTAATACTTGGATCAATCTCTTATTTTGTCAATATTTTTGTCTCTTATTCATAATGTATCCCTATCTTGTCCTATCTAGTATTTGGAATTTTTTCTTGACTAATCTAATACTTGGATCAATCTCTTATTTATTAAGTATGATTATATTTTACGTAGCTCAAATACAAAATACAATGTCTTCCATTAACAAAATGGATTAATATTTGTGCGCCTAACTATATGGCAGGTAGCCCGCCAATTTGTTGAATGTTAATCAATGACCATAAATAAAGGGATTTTGAGTGTTGACTTACCACTTTATTGCCTAAATAAATGGGCACATATACATTACAATTTACAAGCTAACTTATCTCACCTAGTCACCTACCTTACCAATAGGATTAAATTTAGTAAAAATGATTAATTTACCACAAAATGATAAGCTCATGTCTAAATTATCATGGAGAAAAATGTTTTTATTTAATGCTTTAAATATGATTATCTCTAGAAAAAAAACATAGAAATGAAAAATTAAATAAAAAACTTAGTCACACGACACACGCGATGGCAACCTCACACATATAATTTCATACTCACTCTCTCGTATTGAATCCTCTAAATTTTCCTATATTTGAATGAGTGAAAAAAATGAAACAGATTTATTATTTGAAGCTCATAATGACAATTTTATCTTCTAAAAATATTTAAATACAGAGAACTCTAAAAAGTTCAATGAAGAGGATTCAATTTCCGACAATCGGAATTTGGAACACTATCATTTACCTTTGAGGTTCACTTTTCTTTATTTTATATTCTCAAAATGTTAAATGTATTGGATTATTGATGTTTTTGCGTCATAAAGATTAAAATGCACAACTATACCTAAAATTTTAATTATTGAACGATGAGTTTTGAAAAGTGATAGAAATGTATTCTTTTTTTATTTTTTTGAACAAAATAGAAATGTATTCTCAACTTTGATTTTATGTAAAAGACTTTTTTTATTCATAACGGATTAGTGATTTGTATGATTCAATTTTTATTTTTATGTATTTAAAAATAATTATAAGTTTATTTTTGAAAAGATGATTTGAAAGATAACAAAATAAAGAATAAAATGTTTTTTTGTTTCCAACAAAACGTTTCATCTATGTCCAACGATATATTTTGATTTGAAAAAGGTCACTTTTTGGACGCCCTATATTCACAATTATGAGTGAAATGGGAGAACAACAATTTTGCCTTGCAGCTGAAATTGAATTTGCTTTTTTGTTCTTGATGAAACAATCACTTAAGGCTGAGGAGATTCTAGCGATTGGGCGAAAACCTACAAGAAGAGTAGGGCAAGGTTTGAATTCTGTATGTTATTCTAATGTCAAAGTCAGTAATATACTTGAGAGAAAGATATAATAAAAAATAAGAATAAGAGAGTGTGTACCTTTTTTTTTGTTATATAAAAAACGGTGAAGGAGTATAAAATGAACGTCTTAGAGTCATGATCCTGGGAGATATGGACCCCTCGAATCATGACTCGTAGACGCTAAAAACTCAAACGCATTAACATCAAAAGTAGGAGAAGATAACGAACAGTCAAAAACATTAACGTAAAAAGACATAGAAGACTAAATGATACTAATGACAGACATCGGATCTGGCTTTACGTTCCTCCAAACCGCTTCATTCCTGCAATGCCAAATAGCATCAAGACCCACTAGAATAGTGAGCCAAGCTTCCGAGAAACGATCCTTGTTGCGCTTCCACCGTATGATCCAGCTAGTCAGCCAAGTACGAAAACTAGATCTTCTTAGATGGTACCTGTAGGTGATTGGCAATCCGAACCAAACCGCCCTAGCAAAGCTACAAAGAAGGAAGGTATGCGAAACAGAGTCGTTTGAAGCACCACACATAGGACAAATAATCTCGCAGCGCAGGTGATGTCGGTTCAAATTCGTGAAAGTAGGGATGGCGTCATTGTAAATTCTCCAAGCCGTCAGCAGAACCCTCATGGGAGCTTTCGTCCTCCAAAAATCTTTCCATGGAAAAGAAGATGAGTTATTATTACCTAAACCCGGATGGTTACCACAGCTTAGAAACCTAAAGCCATCAGCAGTGGTATACGACTTGGAGGCAACATGTGTCCAAAGAAGGGCGTCAGGGATGTGTCTAACTGGACCCGGAGTTCTAACCAAATTTGCCACCTGATTTTTCGAGCAAACCAAAGAGATCTTCCCCACATCCCAAGAATAAGATGAATAGTCAACTAGGTCACTTACCAGGGTGCCAGCAGGCCTCCCGTCAATCCTGCCATCCCAAAAGAAGCTCCTGATATTGACAGTATCACCCATACCCATCTTCCATCTCACATGATCCGTGATCACATGGGAACAATTTCTCACCCCTTTCCAAATAATCGAGCCCGAGCTCCTAGGCTTAAAGTCAAAATCAGTATGGGGAATTAGGTACCTGTTCTTAACCCACGCGCTGACAACAGATTGCGGATTATTGAGCATTCTCCACGTATGTTTAGCCAACAGAGCTTTGTTCACCAGACTAGTATCCTGAAAACCCAGGCCTCCAACATTCTTAGTGTTGGGAAATCCCGGGGCAAAACACGCAGTGGAAGCAAAACGTAAAACAAAAATACTTGCGCTCCCCAGGAATTTCCCACCCTGAGATCCGCTAGTTGAATTTAAAACCAGATACGAAAAGTGTTATACCTCAAGCTTTCAATCGGATGGTTAAACTTGGTGAGTCTGAGAAGTCTATTTGCAACGTCCTTCCTCCACCGGTAATCCACATGAACAGTTTATCGAACACCAAGGTGCTAGCCTTCTGCTCCTTTCTCCAAAGGAACCGGGAACTGAATCTACAATTGTTGAACTTCAAGAACTCCTTCTTGAATTCAGGCTAGGTGGCGCAACAATGGAGGAGACAACAACAAAACTCCTTTTGTTCTTCTTCTCCTAAAAACCCTAAAGGTAGAACAATTCGTATTTTCACTAACTCTTTAGGAAAATCGAATTTTCTCTCTCTAGCTATGGAGGTGGCGAATTTTCTTCTCTCTCTACAAGGAGGAAGACAAAATCACAAATGATCTCACACACATAGTTAGACCTAGGCGCCTAGCCCTAGGTATGTATATATATAATTATATTTTTGAGCATTATTATAATTCCAAATTATAATAATATATGGCTTCATGACTTGAATTTCAAATTATAATATTACCATAATATTAAATTTAAATTCAAATCGTAATCTTAGAGAATCAAATGAGAGATCAAATCTCCCTTAAACTCCTCCAAGATGGCGCCATGCTCATGCTATTTATCCTTGGAATTTTATAAATCAAAAAACCTTCCTAACACTTAGGAAGTCATGATTCTCCAAAGATCATGTTTTGAGATCTCACCAAATCTATTTGAATTCAAATCTTTTGATATCTCCATCAAATCTTTTGAATTCAAATTATTATTTAGATTAATAAAACAATTTTATTAACCTTAAAATGCTAAAAGAGGCGCCACCCTCTTATACATATTTTGGGAATTTTATAATTCAATAATTTCCTAACTTTTAGGAATCTTATCTGAATTATTTT
>QANZ01003887.1:27605-38112 GCA_003254925.1 Chamaecrista fasciculata
GCCAAAGTCTGACAACTGCAACGCCGGAATAATGATGACCTCAGGTCTAAGGCGTCGTGACAGGCGTACAGGAGAGGCAAGCTGATGACTAAACCCATGCAGGACTCTCCGGGTCAGTCCAGCAACTCGTAACCCCTTACGTAATTGCACCATGACTCTCGTACCAGCATCTAGTGCATGCATCTCTATGCACCGAGGTCATGCTGGTCTTAGTTCATTTCAAGTTCCCACTTGAATGAGCGATCAGGGACAGTTTAGATTAATTATCTCATAATTAATCACGGACTGTTATCATAGTAAACATGCTAATAATATGATAACCATTAATTTATCTCTATAAATTAATCGATATGTTCACAACATATCTATAAAATGATTGGCCCTAGGGCACAATCTCCAACACTTAGGACTAAAGAGAATTTTCTTGTTGTGTAAATGACTTCTCAGCTTATCTCCTCTGAACCCCCGGAAGAAATTGGTCATAGCTCCGTTAATGGCTTCTGTAACTCTCTTTGGTGCTTGAAAACAAGACAGTTTGTAAACCAAGTCTGATTGGATAACTGACTTAAACAGAGTAACCCTACCAGCTTGGGAAAGGAGCTGGCTCTTCCAACTCGCAAGCCTGTTATTAATCTTTTGGAGTAGATCATCAAAATTTCGTTTAATATCCTGTTTATCATCCACGAAGACCCCTAAATACTTACCCAATCTGTTCGTAGCTTCGACCCCAAACAGTCGTTTAAGATCTTCTTTCACGGCCGTGGGAGTGTTGGGGCTTAGCACCATATTAGACTTCTGCACATTAATACTCAAACCAGCTTTATCACAAAAAGCCTCAAGCATAGACTTCAAAAAACGTGGGGAGTTGTTATCCGCTCTAAAGAAGAGAATCAAATCATCAGCATACAACAGGTGAGAAATCGAAGGTCCACTATGAGCAAACTTGATCCCCTGAATTTTCCCAACTCTTTCTGCATCTGCCAACAAGCAAGAGAACACGTTCATATAGAGAATAAAAAGATAAGGTGACAGTGGGTCACCTTGCCTGAGGCCCCAACGAACATTTATATCAACAGAGATTTGTTCGTTCAGATGGAGACACAACCCATGATGCATCTAATAAACGGGTCCGGGAAACCCATCCTTCTCAGGATCGCTTGAAGGAAATCCCAATCTACCCGGTCATACGCTTTAGCTAAGTCCATCTTAAGAGCACCCCAGTTTGCCTTACCTTTTTTTGTTTTATGAATGACAGACATCGTTTCAGAAGCCAAAAAAATATTGTCTGAGATCAGGCGGCCTTTGATAAAAGCATTCTGGTAGGGGGAAACGATCTTGTCCATGAGATGTTGAAGGCGGTTCACCACCACTTTAGAAATAATCTTATAGATGACATTGAAAAGACCAATAAGACGAAAGTCTTTGAAAGTTTTCGGAATGTCAGTCTTCGGGATTAAAGCAATGAAAATTGAGTTGATAGCACTAAGCTCACAAGTACCTGCAAAGAAATCTCTAACAAGCTTCAAAATGTCATTTTGCATGAAATCCCAATATTTATGGAACACCGCCGCAGGGACCCCATCCGGGCCTGGGGCCTTATAAGGCTTTAATTGAAACACAGCCAATTTCACCTCTTCAAGAGTAACCAGTCTGATCAAATCCATAACCGTTGTTTGAGAGATAGTAGGTAAGGAAATACCTTGTAACCATGACTCCACACCTCTGTCACCTGAGATATCTTCATCAGAGAAAATAGACTCAAAGTAACGTCCCGCTTCTCCCTCCAAAAGATCGTACTCCTCAATCCACTCCTCATCCTGGCCCCGTATCTTATGAATTTTCTTCTGTGCTCGTCTCTTCCTGACAACATTGTGGAAATATGTCGTGTTTCTGTCTCCCAGTAGTCACCACATTTGTCTCGATTTCTGAGCCCAAAAGATCTCCTCTCTTTCGTAGCACCTCTCAAGTTCCATTCTGATCTCCAATTCCCTGAAAGTAAGATCCCTAACAGACACATCAGGATCCTTTGTCAGAAGAAGATGTTGAGTATGAGGGAGATCTCTCTCCAGCTGAGAGATATGACGTTGAACAAGCTCGAAAACCGTTTTGTTCCAAACCTGAAGGTCAGACTTTATTCTTGCAAGCTTCGTAGCTACTGCCATAGAACTAGAGTGTAAAAAGCAACAATTCCAAGTATTTTTAACAGTGAGATCATAGGCCCCTTCATGCATCCACATAGCTTCAAATCTGAAAGGCCTACCTCGAGACGGAATACCTTTATCAGTAGACACAAAGATCGGTGCATGATCCGAAGACGAAAGGGTAAGTGCTTCAGCAAAAAGGTGCGGGAATGAGTCAAAGCAAGCAGGCGTGAGAAGAAGACTCAATTTAGAAGAGGTTATTTAAAAAAGATAAATCCTTTAGATATGCTGCGGTTATTCTTGATTTCTTTCTCATTTAGAAGGCTCAATTCCCTGGATAAAGGAAACAGTTCTTTTTTAAAAAAATTATTTGCTTATTAAAATTTTGTCTTAAATAGGCAAACTCCCAACAAATGAAAAGGTTGTTTCTCCATCCCACTCCACTTCCTTTAAAGAAAAGTTAAAATGTTTACTAAGAGAGACAAATAAAAATTTATTTAAAAAAGAGTAATAAATAATTTATTTTAAAAAGAGTAATAAATAATTAATTTAAAAGACTATTTTAGATATACATTTTAAATATATTAAACTACAATAACATTGTCAATACCGAAGAATCTTTTCATATTTCTCTTTTTTTAAGAATATAAAATATATTATCCTTATTTTTTAAAAGAATAAACTAACAATTTGATCTCTGAAAAATCGAGTTGAGAACTCAATTCTTAAAATATTAAAATACATATTTAGTCCCTGAAATATCAAAATAATATATTTTTTAGTCCCTAAAAGATTAAAATGATATACTATTTAGCCAATAAAAAAGACTAATTAATATACCGTTTTGATATTTCAGGGACTAAACTGTATATTTCAATCTTTGAAGAACCAAGTTGTTAGCTTGATGATCTTTCAAGGATTAAATTTATATTTTATTCATTCTTAAAACTTTAAAATTACAATTTTTATAAAAAAAGAACCAAACAAGCCCAATATTAACTCATATTTTTTAGGCTTGGTGCACATAACACCCTTGAGTTTTTAATTTGTGCAAATAGGACGCATAAGTTTTTATTTATGTGTAATTAGCACCCTTCTGTTAGAATTATGTTACATAAGCAAGGACATCATAGTAATTTTATTTAAAAGTCTAGGCAAAAGTCTTACTTTAATCCCTTAGGTTTGTTCAAAGTTTCGTTTTGGTCCCTCATCTTTTCAAGACGTTCCACCGTTAGTCCCTCGCTATTTTGCATCCAACTTTTCTGTTAAAAAAGGAAAAAAATTAATTTTAATCTCTCAAAAACTTTATTTTTTTATACATTGAGGTCTTTCTCCTTTTATAATAGGATTAAAATATAAGAAAAATTAAATGAATTGGGGTTTTAATTAATTTCACCCAAAAAAAATTAGAACACAGTCAATCGAAACTTTTTCTTCTTTTCTTATTCTTCCTCCAAAACTCTTTCTTCATCTCTTTTACCCCCTCTGGTTGAGCAAAGTGTGTAATTTGATCTTATATTTTAATCTCACTTTACTCAACCAGAGGAGGGTAAAAGAGATGAAGAGATGAAGAAAGAGTTTTAGAGGAAGAAGAAGAAGAAAAGAAGAAAAAGTTTCGATTGACTGTGTTCTAATTTTTTTTTGGGTGAAATTAATTAAAACCCCAATTCATTTCTTTTTTTTTTTATATATTTTAATCCTATTATAAAAGGAGAAAGACCTTAATGTATAAAAATAATAAAGTTCTTGAGATATTAAAATTAATTTTTTCCTTTTTTAACAGAAAAGTTGGATGCAAAATAGCGAGGGATTAACGGTGGAACGTCTTGAAAAGCTACGAAACCAAAACAGAGTTTTGAACAAATCTAAGGGACCAAGATAAGACTTTAGCCTAGGTTTTTTAAATAAAATTACTATTATGTCGTTGTTTATGTAACATAATTCTAACAGAAGGATGCTAATTGCACATAAATAAAAACTCATGCGTCCTATTTGCATAAATTAAAAACTCAGAGATATTATGTGTACCAAGCCTATTTTTTAAGAAATATTATATTATTAATTTACGTAAAATTTTGAAAATATTATATTATTCTTATTTGGTCCTGCAGATGTCAACGTAAATTTGTGGTCCAATTTATTGGCTGCCAGTGCTCACTTATTTGTCATTTTCTTGACTTTTCCCATTAAAACGTAAACCATAGACTGGGGTAAGGTGATAATTTAACACCACTCTTTATTTATTTATTTATTTATTTTGACGCTTTAGTTTGTTTCTATTAGGTTAGTTTGGTCACTTTCTTGACTTTTCCCATTATAAAAAATTATTCATCAAACAAAATTCTCTAAAATCAGGAGGAAACCACGGGTTCAGAATATAGATTAGCCTTTACAAACCAGAAAAGCATGTAAAAAAATGATATTTTACTCGTTAATGATAAAATAACTTACTTTAATAGTTTAAATATTATTTATTATTAATTTAATTTCTTAAATATATTTTTTTTTCTATTATTACCACCTTTGTATTTATTTTTCAATATTAATAATTAAATTAACATAAATGTTATTCGATCTCTTACTCAAATTTTTCTATATAAAAAAGTATTTAAATAATTTGTTTATTAATTGATTCATTAATTAACTTGTAGATAAAGTTTAGATATATTCAGATAACAATGGAATTTTTTATTTTTGAGGGAGTAATTTGACATATATAACAATAATCTTTAAAGTATTAAATTTAAAATCATCCTCTCTATTCAAAGATCTAAATGGATTTTTCCTTCAATTCAATGGCTCAATCTTCTTTCTTTTTCTATTCTTTCTTCTTTTAACAATAATAAATGTACAAATTCTTCAACTGGAACATGTTTCAACGCTGGAGTTTGTAATACTGAAATTGACACATTTTCAATAATACAATCAAGATTTTCTCAAACTGTTTTGAAAATAAATTTTATTCTTTAGTAATTTTGAAGATACTAGATTTTATTTGAGTATATTAATACATTCTTTTGTATATATTTTTTTTTGACTAATTCTTTTTTATATTGACTTTGTTAGCATAGTCACTAATGTATGTAATCTATTGTGTTTTTTAATGTGAATTAGAATTTGATTTTTTTTTTTTTACCAATTTTACATTATAACTCATTAGGCATTTAGAATATATCATTAATATTTGATTAAAGTCAGAGCAAAAAATCATAAAATCATCAAAAAAAATAAAATTTTGGAAACAAAATTGACAATAAACAAACTAATGAGCTTCAAGCATACTTGGAGTGTCAAATCTAAGTACCCACACGAAGACTCAATCACGAATTCAAACACGAATATGTTCTTTGTAGCAAATACACTGCTAGAAAAGAAATGAGAATGCATGAGGTCCTTATAACTCTTGAAGATGAAATTTCACTCACAAGTTCTCTCTGGTGTTTTTCTCTCTTGAGAAAAAAATCAAAACGTACATATTGTTGGGGATATGTATAAAATTTTAAGACACAAAATAGTTCGAGTTGCGTCACAAGGATACTGTCCTTAAGAGTTTTATTCCATTTCATGAAGAATTCATGAATTAGGGACCAAGATGTAAGGTTTGAGAATCTTCAGGGATACTCTTTCACTTTCATTTTGATAATCATGGACTAAAGTGAAAGGGACTTGAAGTTTTCAGGACTAAACTGTAATTTAAAATAGACGGAGGACTAACGGTGGGAGGTTTTCAAAACATATGGGACCAAAATTGAGACAAAAATAGATATAGGATTGATTTGGGACCTAGAGCAAAGATACATGACCAAATTCGAGACAGAAAAAGTTATGTGACTGATTGGGAATTGGAGCAAAGTTACGGTACCAAATTCGCACTTTGGCCATAATTATATATATTTTTTGTCAAACACTCACGACCAATGCACATATAGTGTACACTATATGCACATTTTTTTTAACAAAAAATATATGTACATTTAGTAGAGTAGATAGCATACAATTCCAATACACATAAACATCAACTACTTTTAATTAAAATATATATGTATACTATATCACCAACATTTTTCGTACTAATCAACCCAGGATTAGAAACCTTAGGATATTGTAAATAAATTAATATAATGCTCCAACTGAAATTTTAATATAAATGCACTATCAACAACACTTAAAACAAATAATCTTTGATTACAATAACCCTTGTCACAAAATCATTATTTTTGTCATTATAATCTTGTCATATTCAAATGACACATTAATCCCAGTTTTCACTAATAGAGCAACGAAAATTAAATTTGCTTTCACAATAGATACACACAGAATATCATTCAGTTGCAAACTCTTTCCAAATGTGAGCTTAATTACAACTTTTCCTTTTCCTAGAACTTTGGTAGTTCCGGAATTAACAAGATAGATTTTATTATCCCCTTCTTCAAAGGAGGAGTACAGTTCTTTACTAGAACAAATATACCTTGTTTTCCATATCATATATGAGTAGAAAATCAGAGAGCGTTGCAATAATAATTTAATTATTACTATCATCATCACCATAACCCAAATTTTTATTTTATTTGAAAGGATTATCACACTCTTGATAATTTTCTCTAGCTCTCATTTTACATTACGCTTCATGATGTTCTGATATACCACACACATGACAATTATATTTTATCACAACATTGGGATTAGAATCATTGGGTTTGTAATCAGATTGCCCACTATTTTCATTATATTATAGGGTAAATTACACAAAGGGTCCCTGTGGTTTGGCCCATTTACAGAAAGGGTCCTTATGGTGTTAAAAGTGGCAAATAAGGGCATGTAGTTTGCTCCGTTAACAAAATATGTCCCAGAGGTTTTTTTCATTCAATTTTTTTGTCAAAAAAAGGAAAAAACTAACCTTAAACTCCCAAAAGTTTTATTTTTCTACATTAAGGTCCTTTTCCTTTTATAATAGGATTAAAACACAAGAAAAACTAAACAAAGTGGGCTTTTAATGGATTTTACCCAAAAAATTCTTCTTCTTCTTCTTCTTCTTCTTCTTCTTCTTCTCGTTGAGGCTCATAGCACCTTTTGCAATTCCACTGTCGAGATTGATCCATTGTCGTCGATGTCGAACACCGAGAATGTGTCCTTCAGATTCTCCAACGCGATTCCTCCATCGAGATCGATTTATTGCCCTCGATGTCGAGCACTGAGAAAACACTCTTCAGATTCTCCTGCTCAATTCCTCTGCTGAGATCGATCCTTCAGATTCTCCAACGTTTCTGTGGAATCGATCCCCTTCATGTTCAACTCAATAAACTCCTCCAGGTTAATGAATCTGTCACCGTCGGCGCCCACCATGCGGATCATATCTTGGAAATCTTCCTCTGTGACCGGCTAACCTAGGCTTCCCAACTCCGACGAGGAAATCTTTTCGTCACCGTTCACGTCGAATTCAATACATTTTCATCCCTAATTTTTCTCACAATGAAACATATCCCCATTTACCAAATAAGAAATTTCGAAAGAAACAATCATATCAACCCTATAATCGAAGCTCAATGCCCCCAATTCCGTGACAAATTCGTGGGTTGGGTCTAAAACATCAAACTTTTGGGAAGAGAACATCAAAATAAGAATCACACCAGAAAGAGTAAATTTAGGGACATGGGATTGATAGAAAGGTATTGAACAAACGCAGGCGAGGTGTATGGAGATACACGCATGTGATGCTTCTCGAGAGTCATGGTGCAATTATGTAATGGGTTACAAGTTGCTGGACCGACCCTGAGAGTCCTGCATGGGTTTAATCATAAGCTAGTCTCTCCTGTACACTTGTCATGATGCCCTTAGACCTGAGGTCTTATTATTCCGGCGTTGTAGATGCTGAACTTTGGCCTAGTCCAACGTTGCCCGTAATAGGGTAGCCATACAGGCTAGGTACGAGTTTAGTTGTTTGTCGTGCTGAGGAATGTGGTTGACCAATAAGGATTTTTGTCCCTCATTAAGTTGAGAGATATTTGACTGGGCCCCTCGATGAGTTTGTCCAAGGAATGTGTGGCCACACAGGGTAATGGGACTAACTCAAGGAATCGAGAAAGTTATGGTTTGGATTACAAGGATGACTTTCTCATGCCTTATCCATGACCAAAATATCGTGTGACAATAGGGATTATGACAAGGTGGTACTAAGGTTAAGGCATTGATGTTAAAACGATAACTCACGTGTTTTGGGTAGTCGTGATGGCTTGCTAGAGTCCGCTCTCGACTTGTGAGTCATGGAGATGACTTGCTGCCAATTTCACGTGAGGCCTGCTAGGTCACACATGAGCAGGATCAAGATACTGTAATGGGACACGAATTAGGGTTAATTCGTGAGTCACTTTAGTGACACAATTTAAGACATAGTTGAATGTCTTAGGACATGAAGTCTTGTCTTAAATAAAATCTACATTTGTGATATTTAAATTTGTTAGAAAAGTTTAAATATATTAATTGTTAAATAATTAATTTGATTAATCTATTTACAATTGAATTCTTGTTTAAAATATTGGGGAATAATGAAGTGATTTAGTCTTCTAAGAGTTAGGGGATTATTGATTTATTAAATTCTCTAATATTGAAAGATAACAAGAGGATCCACTACTTGTTTAAAATATTTATTAAATTCTTAAACATACATCAACATGTATATTCACAATGATGGTAAAACGTGGACCGAGGGAGGCGCAATAAATGCGCCTTTTCGATATTCGAAACTCCTTTTCAAAATCGCCAATTTCTTCTTCTCCCTCTCATTTTTTTTTGCTGCGTTTCTCTCTCATTCTCTCTCTTTTCTGAGTTTTCTTGCCGGAGCTTTTCGATGGTTCTAGACCAGCTTCCTGCCGCCGACCGTATCGCATCCGCATTTGCGACTACCAGCCTCTGGTAAGTGTTTTGACTCTGTTTTTGTCATTCCTCTGCGATTTCTGCATTTTCACTCGAGTTTTACTCATTGTGTTCTTCGCGTTCTTCGCATTGTTCTTCGAAGTTCTTCGGCCTTCTTCCAGTTTCTTCGCTAGGATTTCCTTCAATTTACCAGCATTATGGATTTCGACCCACGTAAGTTTTCTAAACTTTCTCATTCGTCTTTTTCATCTTCCTCTGAGTTTGAGTTTTGGTCTGAGTTTGGTGATCAACCACAACCGCTGCGAATCATTTTTCCAAACGATCCCTTTTTCCCTGAGGGTGTTTCCCCCCTTTTTGCTGGTGAGTGGAGCAAAGTCCTACACTCAATGGTTTATAATTATCATGTTTCTTCAGCTACTAAAGCTGGTACGAGAGCGCCTGGTTCGTCAGGACCTGGCACGTCAACGCCTGCTAGGTCTTCAACTCCCTCTTCCATGGACAGGAGGGACGGAGATGTGGGGGCGTCCCGCATGCCGGAGGATTTTGACCAAGTCCCTGCTGACTTGTCCTCGTCTACGTCTTTAGAGATTCGCGAGATGCTATCTCCCCTTTCCAAAGCGGCGTTCGAGGACGAGGCGTCCATGATCCCTGAGGAGGCTGGTGGCGCTCATGTCCCTGTTTGGGCGTCTATTAGGGATGGTAATCCTCAACAGGTGATCAAGGGGGAGGAGGTTGATTTCACCCTCCACCCTGACTGGTTTCTATGTGACGGTCACAAGCTGGCCAGTGTTCCTTGGACCAGGGATGAGCCTACGTCCTGTGGCATTGACAGAAGCGAGGTTATGCGTAATGCATACCCTGTGGTCGACTGGTGTCGTCAGGGGCCAAAAGAGGAGGTTTAGGAACCATTCCTTGAGAAGACTTGTCAAAGGGTATATTAGTATCGCATGTACAACTTTGGCGTAGAGAAGCTTAAGAAGCTCAACCAGAAGTTGATTATGTCCTCGCGGCGTCGTCGGTTGCCAGGATGTGAGATCTCGACTTTGAGTCATTTAGAGACAGCGCCCGACCTATTTTACACTGATGGTAGGGGTTTCCTGCTAGGTGAGCATGTGCTCAAGGGCTGCGACGTAGAAATGCCTTTTCATCCTGCCATTTGTGATCTGCTTGCTATATTGAACACTTGCCCGGTTCAAATTAGCGCCAATGGTTGGCGTATCCTACTTGGTTTTGTGTCCAAGTGCCGAAGGGATGGCATTATCACCACAGCTCGCTTGTTTTTGTACTTCATCTACCCTCATTGGGTGGATAACTGCTTTGTTACCATGCCATTAGCAACACGAAAGAGTGGCAAAAGAAATTTGTCTTTATCAAAGAGTTAGGGCCTGATCAGCCTTTCTAGGTCCGTGCAACGGATGAGCGTGCCATGTTTCCCTTGTCCTGGAGGAGGCCTCTGTTGGAGATTGTGCCCTAGGGCCAATCATTTTATTTGATAA
>QANZ01003898.1:4856-61860 GCA_003254925.1 Chamaecrista fasciculata
TTCTTGTGGTTTTCTGGGAAAATAGTTGGACTAATTTAAAAAGGAGAGAAAGGACAAATAAGAGAAAGTAAAGAAAAATGGACGAAAATGAGATAGAAGCGCTTAGAACACTGATGACTTGTGGGAGACTCGCATCGCATGCCCCACCCACAAAAAAAAAAACATAAACAATAAATGATTAAATAAATAAATAAATAAATTAATGAAAACTCCTGCATAGAGTTGAGACTTGAGAGTTTGAGTTGGCAGTACCCACATTTAAAATCAAAATCTTATTTTGGTCCTTATATTTACTTTAGATTTCGTTTTGATCTCTAATATTTTTTTTGTTTTATTTTGATCTTTAATATTTTTCAATAGTTTTGTTTTGATCATTAATTACTGAATGTGTATGTGATTATATCTTCCTCGTTTCAAATTTGAATATGACGAAATTAAAATTACGAGTTACTTTTGATGTATTTTTTCTATGCCTAGTTGGAGTTGTCATCAAATAAGGTCAAATTAGATATGGAAACAAGCATAAAAGTGGTTAGTTCATTTCATGAAATAGGTCATATCTCTCTCAAATTTGAATAATGTGACAAAAACATAGTTAAGAGTTACTCTTAATGAGTTTTTTCTGTGTCTAGTTGGAGCTTGATACGGAATAGCCAAACCCCACAAGTAAGACCCCCCCAAGAAGACCTCTCAAGGAATACCTCCAAGTGAAATTACTCAAATGCCCCTCAAGGTCCTGTATAAACCCCCATCACGTATGCCCTATCCCTATCCTCTCATTGGCCTCTCTTATACCATACTGACTTGGGCGTCGGAGTCTCACCGTGGGGGGCCTCCCCCACGGTTGAACTAACCCTTGCAGGTACCGGGACACGAAATTGGCCGGGGAGATTTATGATATCCGTATTAGAGCTGTTGGCAAACAAGGTCAAACAATACTTCGAAAGTTGGTAATCGTGTTTTGACTAAATGCACTTTCGGAGTATTATTTGATCTCGTTTATTGAAATCCTCAACTGAACAGAAAAAGACAAAGAACTCATAAGTTTAATTTCGTCATATTTGGACTTGAAATGAGAAAAATATGACCACATTTACTAGTTAGAGACCAATTATAATACTGAATAAGGACCAAAATAAAATTATTAAAAACTATTAAGAATCAAAATGAAACAAAAAAAAACATAAATACTTAAATACAATTTAGAGTAATGACTATTTACTAGGGACCAAAACAGTATTTTGACTTATATTTTAAAATAGTAGATACACGTCAGCAAAATAGAACATTGAATTATGCGAACAAAAATAGAAAAAGGAATATATAGATATATCGCATAGGAAACACGACAGCAGTGACCGTTCGTAGTCTAGAAATAGGTTTACGATTTGGATTCGGTGGATCCACGTAAGTTCTGCCTCATCCCTCTCACTTCATTTTGGGACTTACTGCCACGTCACACCCGCGTCGAATAAATTTTATTTTTTCAATTCTTATCCCTCAACTCTGCCCTTATTACACTCTGCCCCCTGCCCCTTTCCCTGCCCGAACCTCTCCCACTTTCTTCACACGCATATTTATCTATAGGTAATAATATATTTTTGGTCCTACAACTTTTTTTTAGATCTCAATTTGGTCCCATAATTTTTTTTGTTGCACTTTTGGTCTCGATATATTTTGTTCAGGTTGTAGATTTGGTCTCGTATTACTTTTGATCCTATATCTTTTAGTTAGGTTGCAAAATTGCCCCCTTATCTTTGCAAAAATATTTCACCATCAGTCCTACTTGACTAGGGATGACAACGGGTAGGGTACACGGTCATTTTGTCATTATTTGTATCTGTCCATTCTATCCAATATTTGTATCCTATTTGTATCTGATATCCAATATCTGACAGGTACTTTAAATATTTGCAATATCAAAAAATAATAGATATAGGATAGGATAGGATATCATATATCGGGTATTCTAACTATTCATTCATTTTGGACGGATACCGGATAATTGATTTTTTATTTTTCACTACTCGTACCCTATCCGATATATGGTATCCGACAGATATCAGATATTTTTTATGGGTGGATTTGTACAGGTATCCTAAATACCCACCCAAATTGTCATCCCTAACACAAAGATATGAGATTAATTCTGCACCTGACAAAAGATATATATGGGACTAAAAGTGCAACAAAAAGAGCTATGAGACCATATTGATACCTAAGTAAAACTTATGGAACTAAATATACACTTTGGCCTTATATATATCTTGTCCCTTTTCTTTCTTTCTATTATTAAATTAATTAATTAATAATAATGAATTGTGTAGTAAAGTCCATTTGACTAGCTAGGCTAGCTGCACAAAAATAAGGGTGGTCAGCTCCAGCAAATTACCCCACCAGGTTTTGCCGTTAATAGGCAATTAACCCAACTTGACGCAATTTTTGCCTATAAAGCCACCCCATACCTCTAACTTATTTCCTGCGTATTGCATTTTGGTGAGTATCCTCCTCCATTCGAAGCCACAGGCATCATCATCATCTTCATCCTCCATTGAGAGAGAGAGAGAGGTCTGTCAATTTCTTAATCAATTTCTTTCGATTTCTTCCTTCTTCTTCAGAGTCGTTGCCTTTGGTTGATGGCCACCCGTGTAATCCCTCCAAGAATCCTCAGGAAGGTCCGTTATAACACCTCCTCCAAACCTCTCAACGCCCCACACCCCTCTCTCTCCCCCGCCGCCGCCGCAACCGCCGCCGCACCTTCCGCCGCCGTCGTATCTCCCCCTGCTGCTCCGGCCGCCGCCGGCGAGCCGATTTTGAATTTCGACGACGTCGAAAAGCTGTTCGCCTACGTGCCCACCACGAAGCTCCTCACCTCCTCCGCCGTGCTCCATGCCACGGCGGTTGAGCCGGCGGTGGATCTTGGAATGTGGGTTATGAGATCCAAGCTCATGGACATCGAATTGTACCGGAAAATTGTACTCGGTGCCATGAGAAGGACTTTTTACGAGCACTTTTGCGCCGGCGAAGACGCCGTCACCGCCGGCCGGAGCATTCAGGCGTTAAACGACGCCGGATTGCGCGGCATGCTTGTTTACGGCGTCGAAGACGCCCACGACAACGATGCCTGTGACCGCAATCTCAACGGTTTTCTTCACACCGTTGACGTTAGCAGATCGCTGCCTCCCTCCTCCGTAAGCTTTCTATTTTTACCAAATTTTCTTTGTTAGAAACGCTATTTTAGTCCTCAAACTTTCTACTAATTATCATTTTCATCCTCAATTTTTCACAATTTCATCAACTTTGTCATTAGATCAAATTCTTTTTAATAATTAGTAACAGATTTCATCTTTTTTATCAATTTGAATTAAAATTTTAGTTTTTTTTATCAATATTATATTATACGTTATCAATAACGTAGAATTATTGTCAAAACATCAAAATATAAAATATATAAAATAAAATAGTAGGGATGAAATTGACAGTTAATGTAAAATATGGGACCGAAGTGGTGTTTTTACCTTTTTAAATTTTACGCGTGCCACGTGTACTAACGTGGACCATCATTGATTCTTTGGTGGCACATAGAAAGCATGCGTGCTTAACGCCTAGCGTTCCTTTTTGCATGCAAAAACAGAATGTGGCTCCCCCTCAAGCCGCAAAATGGACGTATATATTTGGGTCCCTCTAAATGTGGGAAACAACTGTAAAATAAAATAAAAACAAAACACTTTTTCTTACGATAAAATCAATCAAATCATAGTACTATTTCTTTGTCTCGCTTTTTGAATCAATCCTTTGTAGTTTGTACCACTAGCTCACATATATCGTTCCAACTTGGTGGTCCTATGTATTAATTTCTGTTGCAACTCGCAAGTTGTGTCATATTCTAATGAATTTTGATTTTGATGTAACAAACAGGTAAGCTTCGTGATTGTGAAAATCACCGCAATATGCCCCATGAGGCTTTTAGAAAGAGTAAGCGACTTATTAAGATGGCAACAAAAAGACCCATCTTTTATTTTACCATGGAAAAGAGAAACCTTACCTATTTTCTCCGAATCAAGCCCACTTTACCACACTCAAAATAGACCCCAACCACTAACCCCAGAAGAAGAGTCCGAGCTTGAACTCGCTCACCAACGGCTCCAAGACCTATGCCAACGGTGTGTCCACGCCGCGATACCGTTACTCGTCGACGCCGAGCACACCGAGGTTCAGCCGGCGATCGACTACTTTACGTATTGGGCTGCCGTCACAAACAACAAAGGCGATAATCCAACTGTTTTTGGGACAATTCAGACTTACCTTAAGGATGCCAAAGAAAGGCTTCTTAAGACAACGGAGATGGCTGACAAAATGGGAATACCTATGGGGTTCAAATTGGTACGTGGAGCTTATATGTCGACGGAAAGACGAGTGGCTGAGTCGTTGAACCAGCCTTCGCCGATTCATGATACCATTTTTGATACCCATAAGTGTTTTAATGATTGCTCTGCTCTCATGCTTGAACGAATCGCCAATGGTGCCGCCGGCGCCGTCGTCCTCGCCACCCATAACGTAGAATCAGGTACAGTTTGACCATAAAAAGAGCAGTCTACTTTTAGGACCGATTTCACTTCGTTTGTTTACTCTTTGAGAACAATACGCAGCTCTAAACTTGTCACGTTTGAATTTAAAGCAAGTCATATTCAAAATTTTGGGATCAAAATGAAACATTTTGTAAATATTTAGTACCAAAATGAACACTAGGACAAATTTTTTTTGACCAAAATGACCCTTTTAACCATTGATTAATTTTTTGAAAAGAATTTGTTAATTCTTAAGATGGGTTTTTAATTAATCAATGAACGTTTTTAATGATTTAGGGAAATTGGCGGCGGCAAAAGCGTATGAACTTGGGATGGGGAAAGTGAATCACAAGCTGGAATTCGCACAATTGTATGGAATGTCCGAAGGGCTTTCATATGGATTAAGCAATGCAGGATTTCAGGTTAGCAAATACATGCCATTTGGGTCAGTGGAAATGGTGATGCCTTATCTTCTCAGAAGAGCAGAGGAAAACAGAGGATTATTAGCAGCTTCTGGGTTTGATAGGCAACTCATGAGGAAGGAATTAGCAAGAAGACTCAAATCTGCAGTATTCTGATTTCACATATGTTCATGCGTATGTTCATTATATTATGTTTTACATGATGGATGGATGATATAGGAGAAGAAAAGAATAAAAAAAAATGGGAAAGAATAAGGTTGGTAATTTCATGGGAAGTCAGGGGTGGTGTTGGTGTTCTTGCCTATATTTTGTACAAATTAGAGGAGTATGTAGTATAATAACAATAAGCAAACTATATTATGAATCATCCATTATCAAGCCTTGTGGTATGTATGTCAATGTCACTATGTTTGCTTCCTCAAATAAAACAGAAAAGAAAAAAAAAAAAAAGAACTCTGTTCATGTTGCTCAAATTGCTCCCTCCTGGTATTTTTATTTAATTTATTCCTCCATTGAATTGATTGATTTTGAGTAAATTAATTAATAGTTCACTTCAATTTAGTACATAAAACATAAAATTTAATTATTTTTGTTAAGCATTATAATTAAATAGGTTCTTGACCTTAATTGTAATAAATTATAAAATTTTATGGACAAAATTAAATATTGTAAAATTTTCGAGATAATTCATGCATTAAATTGATATTTTATATATTCTTAATTTTTGATAAACAAGAGAGACATTGGAGGATTTGATTGGAACTTAGAATGACGTAAGTGGTGACTGAAGAACAGAGCAAGTGGGTGTGAAAAACAGCATATTCTTTGTGTGATTTGCTTTTGTACTTGAGAGTGGATGAATGAAATTGACACCCAATTCAATTGCAAGTTGGTTTTCAGTGTGTGAAAGAGACTCATTTGTGATTTGTTCATTACCAAATGTTAATAATTGCTTTCCTCCCATTTGCAGCCTCGCATGCTTCTACAGTTACACCATGTGACGTAATTAGTATTTTATCATATGTATAATGAATATAAAATGCAAGCTTAATTTGAGCATGCGTGATATAAATGTTCTATTACCATTGAATATAAGATTTATAACTTGAAGGGAAAAGTATGTTTTAGAATCTATTAGTAAATTGGTGATTTTACATAAAGATTTTAAGTCTCCAGTGTTTAGTTTTCAAAATATAATATAAATTTATAAAATTTAGTTCAAATATATGTATGTTGAGAACTCATGATGACAAATAGTCATGCCCCTCTCTATAGGACCTGATGATGAGGAATACTTAGATCGACTTTTTTTTAGGGTCAATTGAGTCTTCTCACTTGGGTCGGTTCAAATCTAAATAAAATTATTCAAATATTCTTCAAGAATCTTATGTATAACCTCCTATTAAGTATAGTCTAATCTCTTCTATCCAAATTTCATCATGGGGCTTCCCCATGACTAAGGCTCCGTTTGGTAGGGGAGAAAGGGGTATGTAAAGTAAAGGCACGGATTCTAATACTTCTCAGGTGTTTGGTATGACAATTTGAACTATGTAAAGTGGATTACAATGTAAAGGCATTTACATTACATATGTCATTTTTCTTTACTTCACATTTCACATGTAATTCAAGTCTACTTAGGAAAATATGGTACAATTCTTAATTTGTTCCTCTCACTCCCATCCCATCTTCTTCCCCCTGATGGTAACCGGCGGCGGCGGCGGCAACCGTGGACGGCCACTCCGACCACCGTGGACGGCGGCGCAGGCCATCGTGTACGGTGGTGGGCGGCGGCGCCGGCAACCGTGTACGGCGGCGACGGCGATGGTCTTGTAGTGGTTGTGGGAAGGGCATTATTGTCATTTTCTTTCCATATCTATTTTACTTTCCCTCTCCTACCTTTTTATACCAAACACTTTCAATCTTTACCTACTTTATATTCCCTCAACTTCTTTTTCTTTCCCTCACAATCTTTTCCTTGTAAAACCCTTTCCTTTATTTACCCTATACATACCAAACGGAGCCTAAGTTAACCATTACAAGGATAAGAATTTCACATAAATTGATTCTAAATTTCTAATGATATTTCTTTTAGATAAATTTAATCTTTTAATCATTAAATTGAAATCATTAATTTAGTCATGAGACAATAATATAATATATAGAAGAGTCAAGCTTGAATCTAGATTCTACATGTTGCCGATGAGATTCCATATTAGAATGGTCAGAAAAGAAAAAGAATGGATATATACTTGTACGCTTGGAAAGATTGAAACTCAAAATAAAAAAGGCTTAGGTAAGTGTAACTACTAACTAGAGATTGATTGTTATACGGTTCTCTTTATTTTCTATTGTGATTGTGGAAATTAATTATTTAGACGCAAATTTCACTCTCTTTTCTTCAAAAGTCATCTCTATAAATTTGCGATTGCGGCGAAGGAATATTAATCAACACTCGCTTTTCTGAATTAATCTGTGACATTTTCTCACAATAGCTATGATTGTTCACTCCACTTGATAATTACAATGGTTATATTATTTATTAGGAAGTTTTTAATACATATATATAATAGGTTAAAGTGTACTTTTGGTCCCAAAATTTTGGCAAATTAAGGTTTTAATTTGGTCCCATAACTTTTTTGTTACAATTTTGGTCCTATAACTTCTAAAAACGTCTCACCGTTGGTTCCAAGCTGATTTCCATTTGTTCCATAACTTCGCTCATATTTACTACGTCATCATCCAACTCAGTATGTCAAATCATTTTTAATAGCAGATAATGGATGGAAATCATTATTGGGACCAACGTTGAGACGTTTTCAAAAGTTATGGGACCAAAATTGCAACAAAAAAAATTATGGGACCAAATTGAGACCTTTGCCAAAGTTATGAGACTAAAATTGCAACAAAAAAAGTTATGGGACCAAATTGAAACCTTTGCCTAAGTTATGGGACCAAAAGTACACTTTAACCTATATAATATAATCATCATATATATGATGGGTAATTAGTTCCTTGTGAAGATATAAAAATTAAATTAATTGTTTATGATATGATGCTTGAATAGTATTTTTCAATTGATATATGATATATCCTCGACGTAAAATCCGTATATTGTCTTTAATTTTTCATTTACACTCAATGATTTGTTTTCATTAAACAGTTAACAGCTGTTATATATAGTATTTTGTACGTGTTAAAACAAATTAATTTTTCAAATGATAGTTAAATGTATCAATGTGGAACACAAGACAAACAAACATACTTCTTACAACAAAATTGTTTATTATGTCAGTAATTTGGAAAAAGAAAAGAAAGGAAAAAAATTGCGATCATATAAATTAGAATTAAAATAAAGTGTAATAAATTAAAACTATTGTGATCATATAAATTGCGCACGTTTAAGACAAATCGTATAAGATACATTTTAGTTAACTAAATATTATAGATATTTTGTTTTGAGTGATGATTTTATATATATGGAGTTGATGAGAGTACTATATATATATATATATAATAAAACAGAATGACTACTACTATAATAATATTTATTCTTCTTATATTTAAAAACAACCTGTTTCAATACATATATATAATTGATAAGAACAACAACTATAATAATAAATTCATAAAATTCCAAATTGATAAGATCTCATTCGTTTTCTTAATTTTATTTAACACTCTTCTAAGCCTAGACCTAAAAGATATCATAGTTTAATCTATCACTAATATTTATAATATGGAGACATCAAGAAATGAGCTGTACTTGTACTATTAATGTACATATATGTATGTGGGCTTTCACCAACTTGTCTAGTTGTTCTTTTAAGTGTGTAGGGCCAAAATTTCCACAATAAGCTAAAAAAAGATTCAATTCATTTAATTTCACCAACCGTCCAAAAGAGAATCAAAACACATTGGTCACGTTATATTCTTTGTTTGTATTTATGTTTAGTGGCTTAAAAAGAAGGTCAAAGTGCATTTTTGTCCTATAACTTTTGCTTAGGTCTCAATTTGGTTTCATAACTTTTTTTATTGCACTTTTGGTCCTATATCTTTTGCTCAAGTTGTAGATTTGGTCCCATATCACTTTTCGTCTCATATCTTTTGGTGAGGTTGTAGAATTTGTTTCATTTCTTTACAAAAAAGTTCTATCATCATTATCACCTGACTCAGAGATATGAGACTAATTCTGCACCTGAACTAAAGGTACAAGATTAATTCTACAATCTGACCAAAAGATATGAGATCAATTTTATAATTTGACCCAAAGATATAAGACAAAAGTGCAACATATGACCAAATTTATAACGTGAGCAAAATATATAAGACTAAAAGTGCAATAAAAAAATAATAAAACCAAATTGAAATCTGAACAAAAGTTATAAAACCAAAAGCACATTTTACTCTGAAAAGAAAAGAATAAAGCCAATTTGAGTTTAGGGGTGTATAGGTTGTACATTAAAATCTTAATAACTATTTGTCCAATAAAAGAATAGAGATGGCTATGTAAAAAAGCTAGTGGGTTATTTTACCAATTTAAATCCCAAAAGTAAAATAAAATCTCCTCAAATTGAACCAAAGCCAATGAATAGATGTGTTAGGCTGGTGGAATCCTATGAGTCATAATCAATAATAATCTTGATTAGTCTTATCACTTAAATTGAAAGTAAAGAAAAGGACATGTGAGAACAGAAAATAATAAATTGTTTTCCACATGTTTAAGCACTAGACGATAGAGATATCTAATCCACAATAAGTGGTAGGGGATGGGATTTACCATAGACCATCATTCTAGGTTTTTTAAGTTCTGAAAATTAACCATTTTTCTACCCAAAAAAAATGAAGATTAAAAGAATAATGTTATTATATATGACAATTTAGATAAATGTTACCAAGTGAATAAGTTCTAGTAGGCGAAAGTAGATATGTGTCTTTGAAAAAAGAATAAAAAAGTTCTCGTATATCTTTCTTTTCTTTCAATATAATTCAATATTCAACGCGTGTATATGTCAAAGATATATATGTCTCCAGTCAACAAGTCAAATAGGTTTAATTATTCGTATAATTTATATTATTTTTTTATATAATTTTTTAAATTAGGTTCCTATTTTTTTATATTTATAATCAAAATTTTATCATTAACCGTCAAAATTTCATTTTAGTCCCTAAATTATATGGTAAATTTTCTTTTAATATCTCATTTATTTTTGTTTTATTTTGATCTTCAAATCCTTTTATTTATTTCACCATCAGTCTAAAATGCGATTCCATTTGGTTTTCACCTATAACTCTAACTTGGACAACTAATATGCACAATTGATCTCTCATATGTGTCATAATAAGTGAATTGACAAAAAAAAAACTTTCTTTTAGCCACAAATTAAAAATAAATTAAGACACATATATAAGAATAATCATCAATCTCAAATGTTCAACTCAAAGATAAAGGCAGAAATCAAACATAATCACAATTGTGACTAATGGTAGAACAAGTAAAAAAGTTTAAAGACCAAATCGAAATAAAAAAATAATAATTTAGGGACTAAAATAAAATTCTTACAGTAGTTCAAAAACAAAAATGAAATTTTGACTTATTATTAAATAATAATAAAATTTCTTCTTTTAGGACTAATAATGATAGCTGTTAGAATGATTTGATATATAATAATAAGCATTCTAATAAGAACCAACATATTGATTAAGATATTTGAACTTATTTTCAACTATATATAGTTGGAGCTAGAGTAAAACTGGATCATCAATGTACTCACGTCAATTTTATAAATTATCTTATTAACTGAAATGTTGGTATCAAATATTCAAATTAAAAACATTATATATATATATATATATATATATATATAACTTGTCAAACTAAGAAAAAAAGATTGCATGCGAGTTTTCTCATTTCTGAGAAGTTTCAAATGCAAGTTGGTTTCATTTCCAGGTACCTGGGAAGCACATGCATGGAATTATGTTACATTGTTACAGGTTGGAAAATGACATAAAGCAAAAGAGTAAACAAAAACCATTTTTTTTGTTTTGGTCAGCACTCAGCACAAAAACCAATTTCACAAGCAAACTTTGACGAACAATTGGGATTCCAAGAACAAAATATTCCCCACCAATATTTCTTGAAAAGATACCATAATAGATTCCTTCAAATTCGGTTAACGAAGACAATTCAAACACTGAACTGAACACCCTTTAATTAATCATCGGTTAAGAACATGTGGTGCTTTGAAGGCAAAGGTAGTCCAAGATTTTGATTTTGATTTTTTTGTCATTTATTAATTATATATTTGAGATTCTTAGAGGTAGGCAGGCAGCCATGAATTCAGTCGCCAAATGTAGAGGGATTCCACTGAGAAATTAAAAGAAAAAAATATATATATGATAAGAGAATCTTGGCCAAAGTAGAAAGGATAATATATAAAAATAGGGAAACACCAAAATCTTACTTTGTTGGTTTATTATAAGATCATGTTTTGATTTTTCATTGCAAGGCCAGAATGGCATGCAGTATCACTTGGAGCTCAAGATCTAAATAATTTAATTAGGTGACCTTGAATAAAAATGAGACTTTTTTCTTATTTTTTAAAAAGAAAAATAGGCAAGAATTCTGAAGATATATATCTCCTGCAGATGCATGGCTTCCATTGTTATTTATTATTTATTTTCTTCTTTAGTTCGGTATTTGAATATTAAAAAGGGTATATTAATAAAATTAAAATGTTATTAGACTTTTCCTATATATTTAGATCCGTAAGATCAGATAAGTGGGTTGTTTTTTTCTCTTAAAAAAGAAAGGCCAACAAATAAGTGAGTTGGTTCAATTTAACCCTTGAATCTTTGTGTAGGATATCTTTCGAAATTGATTGTTAATATATATTTTGGGTAATGGGGAGGGTTCTGTTGAGAAAAGGCTGGTGAGAGATGACATAATAAGACTCTTGGGACATTGTAGAGTCTCTTGATCCTATTGTAAAAGTAATGAATATATGAGAAATGTCTGGGATGGTGCTTCAAATTATAATTGTTATTAGCAATGACGGTTTGTATCCCTATCCTTTGTAATTGTTCCTTTTTAACAAAAAAAAAATTTGTTTAACAGATATAGAAGGTTCTGACAAAAAAAAATATAATAAATATAGAAGGTTATTTTTTTATACTTTTTTTTTTTACTTTTGAAAATATTTTAGCTATACTCATTTGACTCATGAATAACTAATCTATGGTCTCTGATTGATTGCTGAACTTATTATACAACTAATTTTGAAAACTTTAATTGCTTTTGAAAATAAGTTATTGTTAGCGAAAGCGCAACCCACACAATAAATTAAGGAGGAGGAAATAGATAAACGAATAAAAAATTTTAACGTGGTTCGGTGCCTCATGACCTACTCCACGGTCCCAGTGGGAGAAACTTCACTATTTGTAATTTTTGCACGAAAAAAATTACAAACCCTTCTTAATACAATTTTTGAATGGAAAAATTAAAAACACTCTCTCACAACTACCCAAACCCTTTCACACTCAAAGACTAGTAGAAGTAATACGAAAAAGGTAGAAGCTTCACTCCCTATTTATAAGGCTCCACACCTTCTCAACTTTCCTAACTCTCCAATGTGGGACTTTGAAAAACAAAGAAAAACCCTAACAGATCCTCCCTTTTTCCAAAGTCTCACATCGTCTCACACACTATCAGAAAATTGACCTCTCTTCATTCTCAGCTTTTTGATTTCCTCTACTTTTGCAAAGATCACAAGAAGTCATCTCCAAAATTGACTTCATTTGAAGAAGAAGCCAACTTTGCCTTGCCCTTCCTCTTCTTCAGGTTCTGCATGTCCTTTCTGAATTCTGGGCATTTCATCTGCATGTGTCCCAACTTCCCACAACAATAGCACTCCAACAGTGCTCGTGTCTTTCGGCCGAGTTCTTCTCTCAAGTTGGTCACCCTTCTTCTTCCTCTCTCTCTCTCTCTCAATATTCTTTGCAGCTAGTAAATGACTATCCCCGGAAGACTCTTCACCACCCATCATCCTCTGACTCTCCTTCATTGTCGTCATCGCTTCATCTAATTTCAATGTGCTCTTCCCTGCCAACATTGACTGCACTAGTGGCTTGAAGGATTTTGGTAATGAAGCTAACAGGAGCAACGCTTGCTCTTCATCCTTGATAGTCTCCCCTGCATTCAACAGTCTAGATACTAGCTCATTAAATTTATTAATGTGATCAATCACATTACCCACTCTTCCATCTTCAGTGAATACAAGTTCATCTTCATCATCAATCGGTTGGTGAGTGTTTTTGACACAAACTTGCTCTCTAACGTGTCCCACAATCTCTTTGGCGACATCTCCTTTAAAACTGTCACTTTAATCTGCAGGGCTAATGCCAACCGAATTGTACTAACAGCTTTCTTTTGAATTGTATTCCACTATTCATCTTTTATTCCACTTGGTTTCTCCTCACTCAATGCAGATTCAATACCCTATTGAACTAAATAATCCTGAATTGTCCATTGCCACAACATGAAATCCATCAAATAACAGAACTTCAAACTTCAAGGTCGCCATCATACAAACAGACAACCAATAACCAGCACCACAAAACAGACAACCAATAACCAGCACCACAGATAATCCAACAGACAACCAACCAATCCAAATTCCAGAAAACTAAATTCAAAACTGGAATTAAAATTGAAAATTAGATTGAACCAACCTCTGCTAACTGGTTGACTCACTTGCTCCTTCCTTTCCCTTCTTCTTCCCTATACTGCAACCACTGCTTTGATACCACTTGTTGGACAGAAGCGCAACCCATACAACAAATTAAGGAAGAGGAAATAGAGAAACGAACACAAAACTTTAACATGGTTCGGTGCCTCAAAACGTACTCTACGACCCTAGTGGGACAAACTTCACTATTTGTAATTTTTGTACGGAAAAAATTACAAACCCTCCTCAATATAATTTTTGAACGGAAAAATTGAAAACTCTCTCTCACAACTACTCAAACCCTCACACTCAAAGGCTAGTAGAAGTGATATGAAAAAGGTTGAAGCCTCACTCCTTATTTATAATGCTCCACACTTTCTCAACTTTCCTAACTCTCCAAAGTGAGACTTTGAAAAACAAAGAAAAACCCCAAATGGGTGAATATATATGTTTATATATGATAGTAGGTAGAAAAAATAGTATATATATTTATAAATTATCATTTGATGTTTTTTATTTATTGAAAACTATATATTATGATTATCATTTATTTAAATAAATTTCAGGATTGAAAAATATATAATTATAAATGAAGAAAAATAAAAATATTATTATTTTTTATAAAAAAATAAAGTAATAAATTAATTGTAATTATCTCTTATTATTTATTTTGTATAATATATATATTAAATAAAAAATCATTAAAAATAATTAATTAATATTGCTTCTTGTTTTCTTTTTGATAATAATGGTGCTTCTTGTAAAAAATAATGAGAAATAGTAGGGCAATCAATTTGGTCCAAGGAAAATGAAGTTTTTCTACTAAACAAAATTTATTTTTTATTATAATTATTTCTTGTGGATGTGGGACTTCTTCTTTTTTGTTTTTTGGTTTCTAACATATTTTGTAGAGTGGGCTTAGACATATCTTGTTGGGTTTTGGTTTGTTAATCATCAAGTGCCTCATCTTGAGCTAGCTTGGGGTGTTGACGTGTTGTTCACATTGAGCCCCTTTTCATTCTTCATTTGGGCTCCCATTAGAGATTGCTGTTCCCCCTTCATAGGGCATTTACTCATAATATGACCATACTTTTGTAAACAAAGGGGCTTTGGACCAAGTAATTTTTCCCTTCCTCCATTTTGTAGTTAGATCATACAAGGGGCTTGGAGCCTTGGACAAATTGATTTCTATGCACACCAAAGAGAGAGAAATAAATAATGATTGATTTTACTTTTGAGAGTTGAGCATTAAGAATAATCAAAATACTCATAATGAAGTTTTTGAAATTTTATCATGTAATATGAAAGCGTGCTATCCGTGCTAATAACTATTTATTTATATATATATAAATCAAGGTTATAAATTGTGGTGTTTGTGACATCTACTGCAACAACAATTGTGGACAACAATATAGCGGCCACAATTGCAGTTGTAAATTGCAATTTGCTACTTTAATACAAATATCATATTTTTAAAATTATATATTGAAAAAATATTAAATTACAAAGATAGAATATAAAATATCTCGTCTATATTGAAGTATTCTAATAATATATTTATACTTAAATTTTATTTTAGTATTTTTGATAGTTAAATGTAAAAATTTGATAAAAATATATTTTCTGTTGATAAAAAGTAATTTATTTTGATATTTCTTTGAGCCTAAGTATGGGGATTAAGATTGTTCATCGAGTATATATATAAGATTTAATTTTGATTTCAACCTTTCATATTACCTTATCTATGATCTTCTCTAGCAGCCCATTATAACAATTTTAGGCCGTTTCAGATTTACTAGGTCAAAGTCCTATTTTAGTCCCTCTGTTATGCTCATTGTTCCAAATAGGTCCCTCAGTTATTTTTCGTTCCATATTGGTCCCTCAGTTATCCAAAACTTGTCAAAGTTGGTCCCTCTAACGTTTTCCATTCATTTTTCCGTTAAAAAAAAAATAGGAAAAATAAGCTTTCATCCCTAAAAGTTTTATTTTCTTATATTAAGGTCATTTTCTTTTTATCATAGGATCAAACCGTAAGAAAAAAAAATAAATTAAGATTTTAAGTGAATTTGCCCAAAAACAAAAAATTCTCTCTCTCTCTCTCTCTCTCTCTCTCTCTCTCTCTCTCTCTCTCTCTCTCTCATGTGCGATTCCAACATCCACTCGGCCAACCCTCTCGTTCGCNAATTTACTTAAACTTTTGAGTTTGTCAATTTTTTTTTATTCTATTTTAGTCTCTAAAATGTGATTTTGTTTAATTTTTGCAGTTATTATAAAACTAAACAGTTGATATTGACTATTTTTCTCTCATGCATCATAATAAGTGAGTAAAATTCACTCATAGTTATCACTAGCTAGTTGAGTTGCAATCTATTTTATATAATTCTTTAATAAGAAAATTAAATTATCACTTACAAGCATTTATAAAAGGCTAAAGTTTTATTTTGGTCCCTCTGTTATGCTCATTGTTCCAAATAGGTCCCTCAGTTATTTTTCGTTCCATATTGGTCCCTCAGTTATCCAAAACTTGTCAAAGTTGGTCCCTCTAACGTTTTCCATCCATTTTTCCGTTAAAAAAATAGGAAAAAAATAAGCTTTCATCCCCAAAAGTTTTATTTTCTTATATTAAGGTCCTTTTCTTTTTATAATAGGATCAAACCGTAAAAAAAGAAAATAAATTAAGATTTTAAGTGAATTTTCCCAAAAACAAAAAAATTTCTCTCCCTCTCGAACACCACTCTCTCTCTCTCTCTCTCTCTCTCTCACACACACACACACACACACACACACACCACTCTCTCTACTCCTCGGCTCTCTCTCTCTCTCCGTCATGTGCGATTCCAACATCCACTCGGCCAACCCTCTCGTTCGCTGGCAAAAGTGTGTTCCCGTCAAGCCGTTCTTCGATTCCGTCGACTCCGTCATGAAATCCGACGCCGA
Source organism: Chamaecrista fasciculata (assembly GCA_003254925.1). Taxonomy (NCBI): domain Eukaryota; kingdom Viridiplantae; phylum Streptophyta; class Magnoliopsida; order Fabales; family Fabaceae; genus Chamaecrista; species Chamaecrista fasciculata. The sequence goes on from QANZ01003898.1 coordinate 21,507, forward strand.
ATCAGAATTGTCATGAGAGAATTCGTCGGGTCCGATTCTGTTATCGGTGGGAACAAGGAGGTTGACGTCGGCGGCGGTTGAGGGAATCCTCCGCCGCCGTCGTCAACCTCCTTGTTCCCACCAATAATGGAATCGGACCCGACGGATTCCCTCACGACAATTCTGAATCAACGTCGGATTCCGTGTTGGTGGAATCGAAGAACGGCTTGACGGGAACACGCTTGTGCCAGCGAACGAGAGGGTTGGCCGAGTGGATGTTGGAATCGCACATGACGAAGAGAGAGAGAGAGCCGAGGGGGAGAGAGAGAGAATTTTGTGTTTTTGGGCAAATTCACTTAAAATTTTAATTTATTTTCTTTTCTTACGGTTTGATCCTATTATAAAAAGAAAAAGACTTTAATATAAGAAAATAAAACTTTTGGGGATGAAAGCATATTTTTCCTATTTTTTTAACGAAAAAATGGATGGAAAACGTTAGAGGGACCAACTTTGACAAGTTTTGGATAACTGAGGGACCAATATGGAACGAAAAATAACTGAGGGACCTATTGGGCCAATTTACTAAATTACTATTTTTAAAAGATACTATTCCTTTTTTGGGCCCAAAAAATGATACTCTCTTGATTGAGTTTACTTTGGATGAAACGACATCGTTTAGTAGCCTCCGCAATGACGAAATTAGGGTTTAGAATGTTGCATATATAGTAGGATTCGTTACGATTCTTCAGTCTCCTTCGATATTCATTCTTGTGCAGCCGTGAGCTCTGGTCGCTGAAGGAGAAATCTCTGCTGCTTCCGAAGATGGGTCACTCTAACGTCTGGAATTCTCACCCTAAGAATTACGGTCCTGGCTCTCGCGCCTGGTCAGTAAACCCCTTTTTTCTTTAAATTTGATTCTTAATAGAATATAGGTTTCTATGGAAACGGCTTTTGTCTGATTCTTAGGAGATTATAGATTTTTAGGGAAACTGGTTTTGTTTATCAGGCATAATAGTTTTGATTTCTTCTCTTTTTATGATATACTGGTATGTTTGTTGAATCTTTAGTTCGTGTTTCAGATAACGGGTGTCTGATTGACGTGACATGATTTTTTTGGGTTTTCGAGAAGGTTATGATATTCGTCTCTTTGTTTTGGTGTGGTTTTGTTAAACAAATCTCTCTGTTAGACTATCACTTAGAGGCTGTGTTTTTTTTCCCTCTTCTAATTTGATATTTCGGTCTTGTTTGGTATACACCTAAGAAGTCAACGCCACTGAAATAGGGCTTCTGCTGGTTAAGAAACTCAGTTGTTAGTACATTGTGTTTTCGTTAATATTGGGATGTTTTTTTTCTTATAGAACTGAGAATGTCAGTTGATTATTTGATTGTTTGATACATGATAAACAGCTAATCTTAGAGTAATGATGCTGAATCTTGGTTCTTGGAAACTGTTGTTTGAACGGTGAAGCAGTAATCTTCATCATATGTCCTATTTTTTACTTGTGTTATGTTCTTAGAAATCTTGTTGATAAGTGATTATGTTTACCTTTTAAATTACAATAACAATTTTTAAATTGTTTAACACAGTTCTTTAAAGTTATGGACGTCTCGTATATCAGTTATTTTATCAAGTATTATACTGGAACCAAATGTACTAATTGGTTATACGTTTGTTAACCTTGCAAACTAATCTGTGTATTTATTATAAATTGACCTGACATTTTGATCCCAAAAAAAAAGTGACCTGCCAGCATAGCCAACCACATTCTTCATTTACTCTTCAGTCTCGTCATTTTTTCTGACTAATGTGTCTACAATCGCTTGAAGGATCTTGAATGTCTATCATTAGGCCATACATTTTTGTATGGAACTAAGTTTTTGTATCATTTGCTATCAAAAATAAAAAATCATCGCTTCGAATTTAGTAAGACTATTGTCTTACAAATGCTGTCTGACCACACCTACTGGAAAAAAAAACTTTGATTGTTGTTGCTGTTTATTGTCATACAAATTCTGCTCAATATTTTACCTTGCCAATTGGTTTTTACTCATTATGATTGCTATTTTCCCTGTTCTCCAGCCGTGTGTGTGGTAATCCCCATGGATTGATCAGGAAGTATGGCCTCATGTGTTGCCGTCAGTGCTTCCGAAGCAACGCCAAGGAAATTGGCTTCATTAAGGTAAATATGATGATTCCCTTGTGTGGCCTTTTGCCATGTTTCCTTGTATTGTTTTATAACAAGTTTTCATTATTTTGTTCAATGCAGTACCGCTAAAGGGCTATGTATACATGTCGCGATCTGCTTGGCGGAATTTATGACATGTTTTTACAGTTTTGCATTTAGTACTTTAATTGTTGGATTCGGTAACTTTCTTTTTAAATTGACCTGAATTAAGAAACTTTTTATATGAAGAACTATCTAGTTTTTTATGTGGTTTTGCAAGTGTAATATGCTTTTCTGTGTTTGGTGTCTATGTTGCTCAATGTCGACCCAGGGATATCCTATTCCCAAATGGCCAAAATGTCGTCTGGCACTGTGTTTTGAAATTAGTAAGAAGCTATATAGAACACATTTTATCCGAAGTCCACATTAACCAAGGAGAAGAAAGTAAATGGGTTTTTTTTGCTTTAAACACATTTGTTTTATGGCCAAGTTTATAACACATTTTTTGGGTCAATTTTATAACATTTTTGTTTTCTATCTTTTTAGAGTATAAAAAAAATCGTTAATATGGACGAAATGGTCTGGCATATTATATAACTTATTTATTTTGTTTTTCAAAGATACTTTTGGCCCGAAAAGTAATTTAAAATATTTTCGAAGCATTCGTCGCACTTGTACACCCAAAACTTGCTCTTACAATCGGACCGGTGATAAAATGGGTGAAGGCGTTTAATGTTCTTATTATGGTTGAATTGATAATAGTTGATTTTACTTTAATTTTATAAAATAATAATATAAAATACAAGATTAAATATATCATATATTTTATAGAATATTTTAATCCTTTGAAGAGTTTTTCAGATATTTTTTTATTGTCTTAGTTAAAATTTAAATTATTGTAAATTATAATGTATATCTAATCTAATATCTAATATTTTAAATTGTTAAACCTTAAAATGTAAAAAAGTCATAGTATAACAATTGGGTTAAAAAAGAAGACTTGATAATGATAGTTTGTAGTTTTGAATTTGATGTATTCATATTTGAAATTGAAGAGAGAGATTCTTGTTTGATTATAAAATGAATTATTTACTTTCAGACCTCGATTTAATCTCGTTTTTTAATATTTCAAATTGGATGGAAAAAATACACTTTAAAAGCTTTAGAACATAATTCTGAGCTCGTTACATTCGAGTTTAAAACGAGTGAAATATGATTATATTTAATAGTTTAGAACCAAAATGAAAACATTTTGTTAACATTTAGGATTAGGGTAAATTACATAAAAGGGTCCTGTGGTTTGGCCCATTTTCAGATAGGGTCCTGTGGTTTAAAAAGTGTCAAATAGGGGGTCTGTGGTTTGCTCCGTTAACAAAAAGGGTCCTGAGGTATATTTCTGTCCAAAATTTAACGGAAATCTTAGCTAAAATACTATTTTAAGACCCTAACTATTAATTTTTATGCGTTTCACTCTCTAATATAACAGAAATTGACTTTTTGGGACTATTTTGTAATTTTAATCTCTCAAAAGTTTTATTCTTTTACATTAAGATCCTTTTCCTTTTATAATATGATCAAAATGTAAGTGAATTTCTCCAAAAATACAAAAAAAAAAAAAAAATTCTCTCTCTCTCGAACTGGCTCTCTCTCCATCGCCGCCCTTGCTGTTCTCGTCTTCGGATCTGATAATCCACGAAACATCGCACATTGCTCCAAATACAGCTGTGATTTCTCCGATTCGGGGCAATTCTCAATCCTTCGATAGAAATCTGCAAGCGTCTCGACGAAGTCAACGGATTTGAGACAAGGTTCGATTTGTGGTTCACTAGAAAGCATCTTAGCCACAGTCATGAAGTCCATATTCTCCAACTGCCGATACCTCTCATCTCCAGTAACCTGGCTTTTCGTCGTCGTGGGGAGATTGGTGGAACCAGAACCGTTTTTAGGGTTGCTGCAAAATGACGAGGTTCGAAGAAGCTTGAATGGTTCCGAGAATCGGACACACCTCCTTCGAGCACGAAACATAGGCTACTTCGTCGTTTCCTGGAATCAAAAACGGTGAAATCGAAAGATGGAATGCAAGAGTTGCATCATGGATCGGATCATTTCATTGAACACACAATGAGAATGCAGCAATGGTTTAAGAAATCGGAATTGCAAAGGCTGGATTTTCTTTTCTTCGTCGGAATCAAAAATAGGAGAGAGTAGCAGAGAGGAGAAGGTTTAAATTGAACAACACACTTATTCAAGAGTGAAAATGGCTCATGATGTACCAGTAATCAACAAGAAAGCAAGGAATAAACTAGAAATTTGAGTGGGCATCGAAGAAGAAGAAGCAAAACAATGGAGAAGAGGAGAAGAAAACTTACAAAGGAGGAAGGAGATGGCGGCGGACGGCGGCATGGGGTGGTGGCTCGCCGGAGAGAAAATTTTTGTGTTTTTGGACAAATTCACTTAAAATCTTAATTTATTTTCTTTTCTTACGTTTTGATCCTATTATATAAAAAGAAAAGGACCTTAATATAAGAAAATAAAACTTTTGGGGATGAAAGCTTATTTTTCCTCTTTTTTTAACAGAAAAATGGATGGAAAACGTTAGAGGGACCAATATGGAACGAAAAATAACTGAGGGACTTATTTAGAACAATGAGCATAACAGAGGGACCAAAATAGCACTTTGGCCGGAAAAGGACTTTAATGTAAAAAAGTAAAACTTTTCAGAGATTAAAATTACAAAATAGCCCCAAAAAGTCAATTTCCGTTTTATTAGGGAGTGAAACACATAAAAATTAATAGTTAGGGTCTTAAAATAGTATTTTAGCTAAGATTTCTGTTAAATTTTGGACAGAAATATACCTCAGAACCCTCTTTGTTAACGGAGCAAACCACAAACCCCCTATTTGACACTTTTTAAACCACAGGACCCTATCTGAAAATGGGCCAAACCACAGGACTCTTTTATGTAATTTACCCTTAGGATTAATATGCATTTTTTGAAACATAAAAGACCAAAATGAACATAAAGACCACATTGAGGACCAAAAGCACCGATTTTTTATTCTTCTAGGTGAACCAGTCGATCACATTCTCTCAACTATGGTTATCACTCAACCTCATCTTCACTCTCAGAAAATACCACTACCAATGAACTTTTATAGCCCAAAATGCATATGCTTAACAAAAAAGAAAGTGTTGGAGGTTACGGATCCAATCCAATGAAGTATGACACAGACATTCTGATACGTCAAATTCTTAATTTTATATTCTGAAAGTTATAAATATGTGTCGTGTGAGTATTGTACGAGTGTCGGACACATACACGTGTCTGACACGACGACAACTGTTAAAATGAAATGTCCATGCTTCAGAGGACCCCTTTTAACCTTTAATAAAGTTTGAAACTTTTGCTATGACAAACCCATGTCGTCACGCCAATGTTAAAATTTGTGTTTTGTTCTACCTGTGCTATAATCCTCTTCATCTGTTTTGTAAGAATACAAGGGCCTCCTAACTGCCCATGATATTCATTAACGTGTTCAAAAATTTAAAACAGTAATCAAATATCAAAATTTATCATTTACAACCAAACCAAGAAAGCCTCAAGAAGTAAGTGCAAATGTCAAACACATTCTTCAGCTCAATGCTTGATAGCCTAATGGGCCTTTTAGGTCATCCTGAGTTTTATCATTTCTGCCCATTAACGAAGGCATCCATGGGAATATCTTCCCCAGTTCCTTGCTTATTGTACTAGGCCTCAACTTATTTTCATTGATTCCAAATTTAGCTCTTTCAATAGCTTCCATTATATCTTCCCTTGCTACAGTTTCACCACCTGCAAAATTTAGATACATATATTTGGTAATATCACCGATCATCACTATTAGCTCCAACAGAGACTGACTTGAAAGTATCAAAGATAGAAAATTTTCTTTTCTTTTTCAATGATAACAATGGGAAAAGGCAAGAGCATGGTTGTCAAACTCGAGTTTTAACTCGTAAACTCAGCGAGTTTACCCCCTAATTTCGAGTAAACTCGTCCTAAACTTGAAAATGACTTGAACTCGGGTAAACTCGCAGCAAACTCGTAAACTCGTGAGTTTACCTTAAACTCTGCGAGTTCACATCAAAATGTAAAATTTTTTGTCAAAATTCATTTTATCCCACATCTTTTGCTTAGTTCCCAATTTAGTCTCACATCTTTTTTTGTTGCACTTTTGGTCTCATATCTTTGGGTCAGATCCCAATTTGGTCCCATATCTTTTTTTTGTTCCAATTTTGATCCCATATCTTTGGGTCAATCACATAATTAGTCTTATATCTTTGGGTCAGGTGCATAAGTGGTCCTATATCTTTGTAAAAGAATCAACTAACGATTGATCCTTTTGCAAAGATATGAGACTAATTCTGCAATTTGACCAAAAGATATAGGATCAAATTAGAACCTTTTGTAAAGATATGGGACCAAAAGTGCAACAAAAAAAGATAAAGGACCAAATTGGAAACTGGGCAAAAAATATGGGACCAAATTTACGCTTGGACAAGATAATGAGTTTATAACTATTTGAATTTTGAAGAATAGTGTTATATTATGTCATATTTGTGTTTACTTTAATTTAATTTTTCACTTAAAGTAAATGATATATAGGTGTAAATTTTATACTGCATACTTAGGTAAACTCGGCGAGTTTACGATTCGAGTTTACGATCCGAATTTACACCCCCCTCTACGAGTTTACTTAAACTCTCGAGTTTGACAACCTTGGGCAAGAGGTAGAGATCAAACACTTATCAAGAACACTTCAATCTTAAGAACAAAGAATGATGTCATGTCATGTGATCTATCATCTTATTAGCTAAAGGTATACTAGGGATTTAGGGGAAGGAAAGAAAATTAATCCCCAAAAGGAATTGGAGAGAAGGCCAGGGGAATGATGGTTATGTATGATTACTTTACTTTACCTAGTTTGGATTTTGAAGTAACATTTTAATAAAAAAAATTAATCATAATACAGTTGTATAAAATGTATCTGTCGTTTAAACAATCAATTATAATGATTGAGCTTATTGGTATGGAATTTTAAAAATGATGAAAGGTATTCCTTGATTATCTCCCAAATGCTCCAAATTGGAGAGATTTAAAAATTTAAATAGTGGAAAATCATAAGGGCCAATGAATAATCTTTCACTTTCTTGCCCAAGTTATAAGATAGGGCAAAGAATAAATCAAACAATTCCCTCTTCTACTCTTCTCTTGAAAATAATTGAGAGAAGGGTATGAAGGAATTCAAAGGAAAAAAGATTAAAAAAGGAAGGGAGAAGGGAGGAGATGAATGGTTGATTAGATAATTTCCTTTCCCTCATTAGGATTTTAAAAATGAACACAGGATGATAAAGAAATGTTCATAAAAAAGAAAAATAATCTATAATATCGGTTTCAAATTTATTTTATTAGCAAAATGATATATTATAATGACTTAATTTATTAATAAGGTAATTTTAAGTAACAAGGTGTTATATAATAGTAAATAATGGGTTTAACCTCGAAAATCTTCCAAATCAGGGAAACGGGGAAAAATAAAGGATGGATTTTGTAGAGATCACTAAACCAAACATTCTTTTTTCATCCTCTTCATCCATTCCCCTCAATCCAAATTTCACTTGAACAGTAATCTATTTAACATAACGAGTAATCTGATGAATAATGTTAATCTGTGATTGCAATAAAATGCAGGAACCCAGATATATAAAAAAAAAAAAAAAAGNAAAAAAAAAAAAAAAAGTAACTAAGTCTTACCTCTACGCGCAGTAAGCAAAGCAGCTTCATTGACAATGTTTGCCAGATCAGCACCAACGAAACCAGGAGTTAGAGAAGCAACTAAATGACATATAATGCTTGTTTCCTCTTCCAAAGGAACTCCCCTTAGATGTACAGCCAAGATCTTTCTCCTGCCTTCTTCATCAGGTTCTCCAACATATACTTTCCTTGAGAAACGACCAGGACGACATAGGGCTGGATCCAATGCTTCTGGCCGATTAGTTGCTGCAATGACAACAACTCTCATCTCTGACTCAAATCCATCCATTTCTGTCAGTAACTGCATAGAGAACAAATATAGAAAAGGTTAGCATAATGCCAAAAACAGCAATCAAGTGCCCGAGTGAAGAGAATTTTCTTTTATTTCAATTTTGTCGAGTATATGTGGCACATCATTGCATGGAAAAAATATAGAATGGAAATATTGGTGGATTTTTTTTTTGGGGGGGGGGGGGGGGGGGGGGGGGGGGGGGGGGGTGGNGGGGGCGGTTAGAATCAGGGCACTTGAAACAATTTCCTTTTATTTCATCATTCTCCTGAAGAAATATTGGTGGCACTCAAAACAATAGTTTAGCTTTTGAGTTACTAAGTACTTAAAGATAGATTTGGATGCAATTCTACTAATCTAAAATATGGTCGAAAGTATGCAATAACATGTAAGTTGAAGAAACAGTAAGGAGAGAAATGCAAGATATCCAAGACAACTTGCCTGATTGAGTGTTTGGTCACGTTCATCATTGAAGCTTCTTCCACGCCTTCCTCCAACAGCATCTAGTTCATCAATAAATATAATTGATGGTGCAAATTTCCTTGCTGCATTAAAAAGGTCTCTGATTCTTGCAGCCCCTCTTCCCACAAACAATTCAACAAATTCACTTGCAGAAACAGTGAAAAATGGTACACCTGCTTCTCCTGCAACTGCACGAGCAAGTAATGTTTTACCAGTTCCCGGAGGACCTACCAGCAATACACCTCTTGGTAACTTCGCTCCAAGCTTTTGGTACTGAATATCTCCTTGCAGACATGACACTATCTACAGATAAGGGACTAAGTCAACAATAGGGAAAATATCAAAGTTGCTTGATTCTGAAAGAAAATTTCTACATACTTAGCAACTAATATTGATGAGAAGGCGCTGGGTAAAAATATATTTATATCTCTGTACTCTCAGTAAAAAATTAATCTTCATCCCTTGTATTTGTTCCAACTGACAATTTAGTCCTCTTGATTTAATACGCGAATTCAATTCTACCCTTTTTGTGCATTTCTTTAATTATATGTGCATTTTACTGAAATATTGAAGAAACACAAAACACTAGTCCATATGTATGCCACGCTTACTTTCCATCAAACATGTCTGAAAACATTTGCACTAAACATATCAAGAGCATCTCTATAGGGACATATTTGATCTTCGCATAAATTTTGGAGAACTGAAATGAATTCATCAAGAAAACTTGACCAACTAAATTTTAAGTTTGTAATAATTAGACTGAGGGATAAGAAAGAATCTCCAAAAAAAACTAGAGGCAGGCATTAATAATTTATTGTTGAAATTTTTAGGGTTGCAGCTAATGCAAAATGTAAACTTTCACTCAGTTATCTTATTTTTTTGACTACATCATCTCAAGTCTTTCAGTCGAAAGTGAAAAACTTACAATTGCAAGTGAGAGCATTTACTATTTGAAAATATAATGTCATTGTTGGATGCACATATTCATCTACATGAATGAGTGGATGTCGGTTCACTCACAGAATAAACATGAACTTTTTGTCCAAATGGCATTTCAGGTTGAGAATTTAAGAAGATTTTATAACAATTTAGTGAAATGAAAGTAAGGCAGTGACAGTCCAAGTATTTGCCAATTGCCATTGAAAAATAGAAAGAAGAATGAACACTGCTTTAGAACAAATTTTGAAGGCTCCATGTATAACTAGAACTGAAGCCATTGAGCTAGTAGTTCACATGGCACCATCTAAAAATTGACATGTATTTTGTACCAATGGTTCAATCCCTTCTCTCACTAGTTTGGGGAAAACTAATTGAACTCTTGAAGCGTCAGATTGTGTTTGGTACTGATGTGTTACATGTGTTGGGCATAGACATAGCTTGTTTCCTAGTACCTTTGTGCTTCAAAGGTTGAAGGTTGAGCACAAGAAAAACCTGATATCAACTTGATATACAATGAAATGAGAGTATCTACATGGATTTTAAAGAAAAAAACTAGCAAAGTTGTCATTCATTCCAGTTATTTGGACGTAAGTAGATATCTAAGATCTTCCTACTTTAAAACTCTCGTGGAACACTAGAAAAGATCATGAGTTCATAAAAAGAGTCCAATATCCTCCTTATTGGATTTCATCCCTGCTGAAGGTGGGAACAGAAACAATTGGTCTCACTCCTAGGCCACAAATTAGCACAACCAAAAGAAAAAACATAAGCACAGACAGGCACATAGAAGACTTGGACTGGGACAAGTCAGTATCATTTGCAACAATAATGGCTTTTTGCTTAAATGCACCCAAAAGAAAAGTACCACGTAGATTACGTGGACAGTTGAACCAAGAAATATACCCAAGATACTCAGTTAAACTTTATAAGGACTCAGGCCATCCATAACAAATAAATTTAATCCTTTCCAGAAAAGACATATATAGTAAATTACAAGTTAGAAGAAATGATAACTAAGGAAAATCCCTCAAAATGATCTAAATTCAAAATAAATTATGCAATATTTCATGCAGATATAACCTTAAAGGCAGCAACATTGTGATGCAAAGAATGTTGTCAAGGTTGAGTTTTAAGGAAAGTGTTGCAAGCTAGAAAATAAAAAAGAATTTACAAGAAAATGATCCAGATGCGTCTCCAGTCCAAGTGCAGGCATGAGGAGAATTAGAATAATGATAGAAAACAAGAATGCAGAGGAAAGAGCAAACCAGAAATCTCAGCCATTCAGGTTTTAAATGAAATGGGTATGCCCAGAAAATGAGGACATTCACGGGAAAAAGACTTACAAAGAGGAGCGGGATAGATATGCTACAAGGGAGGGGAATAGAAGTCAGAAGAGATACGAATGAACCGTTAAGTCCTAGCAAGGAAGCAAAGGACCAAAAGAGTAATGTTCCTGAGATATGAAATTCCAGAGAATCACACAAGGAAAATTGGCCCCAACCTTGATATCACAACCTATGGCAAAGAGAATGAGGTTTGAGAGGAAAACCACCTTCATAGGCTTAAGCAAACCACCCAACTAACCACATATTCTATCCTACTCTCACCCACTCATAAGTCATAGCTACAAAGAAATCATTTGTAATTTTTTCATGGCTATAGTAATTTTATATTTTGATGGCTGTGAATCTATATAAAGCCTATAATCCAGGGTAAGGGTAGAAGACAGCCATTTTTCGGAAATCTAACCATTGAGAAACCTTAACCTAGTGCTTTATTGGAATAAACCTGCCATACCACTTATGTCATAAGAGCATGTGTGAAGAAAGCTAATGCTAGAAAATCAAAGTACTAAAAGAGAGCAGATCAATATGGATCTGCATTATGATCACAGAAGTGTATGATTTATTGCATGATGAAAGTGTTCTTGATTCTACATGTTTAGAGCCCAAATGAAATTGGTGAAGGGTTCAAAATATGAATAAATAATGTTCTTCAATGAAAGATAAATATTTTTAAAAGCTTAAATACATGTATTATTACAATGAAGGTGACCAGCAAAAGGAAATTTGACAATTAAAAACAAAGTTGCCTAAGTATTTCAAAACAAAGAGCAATCCAGAGTATAAACTATTCAGTTAGTGGCATTGCCTTAGCTCCAGATATTAGTAGTTCCTATGCTTATGCTTTTATTTTTATAAAAAGTTAGTGTTACTGGAGAATTGTTTATATTCTTCTATAAGTTATGTTACCATGTTTTTTTATTACCATGCTATATGATAGTCATAAGTTTGTATCACATAGGAAACACTATTTAGAGATACCAAAGAAATTATCCACTTTCTCACATTAGGAATCTGATTTCTGTTCAATATAGGAAAATATTTTCACAAGAGATGGAAAAGTGATCATGCCAGAAACTTCACTTCATAACCATACTAGAAAGACAGCAAAAATCACTTGTCTATTATATTAATACTCATAAGTTTAATGAAGAGAGATCAATACCTCCAGAAGCTCAACTTTTGCACCATCAACACCCTCCACATCATCAAATCCAACTGATTGGCTATGAGGTTTCTGCTTCCTTGCTGGGCTATTAGCAGCAGAAAGTTGGCGATAAAGAAGCCACATCAATGGAATTAGAGGTATCCACAATGTTAGCACAGTTATTAAAGTACTCCTCACAGACATTAACACTGATTGAGGGGCTGAGCTATATGTAACTCCCTTTTCTCTCATTAAACTAATAAGAAATTTTTCGTCATGATCTATTTTTCTTGTGGAATACTGCCACTCAGGAACAGAAGCTCGAGACCTTGAAACCTTCCCAAATATATTAACCAACTTTGTTTTACCAGCTCTTGAAATGCCATCACTTGCAAGCTTGTTCATATCCTGATCAACTGAAGCATCTACTACCTCTTGCACTTCTTCACCAGAAACATGATTGTCTTTATCAGGCTGGGGGTTCTTATTGTAATATATTCGTCGAGATCCCTCTTCAACTAAAACTCTAGCAACAGATCCACTTTGAAGATTCATAACCAATTCCGAATATGGAACTACTTTTGGAGAAGGTAATGCTGTCAATTTCAAAAACATGTAACAAAGGCCCAATACAATCGAAACTGAGGTAGAAAAGGCCACTGTTTTGATGTTCTTCCTTATAAAAACTCCCACCTCATTCAAAATGGATTTAATGGGAAACCTTTTCATTCTTGTAGATAACAAGCGCAACCTGGGTCTTAATCTCAATGAAAATCTCTTTCTAACGTTATGGCTTTCCCCTTTACTATCATAGTGTGTCTTCCTATCTCCTCTGCTTCTATTTACCAGTGGCTCAATTTCATTATTACGAACAAGACCATTTTGAGAATGAGTCTGACAGCAACATGGAAACCTCAGTAACTTAATTCCATTTTTTCTGTCAGAAAACCCAAATTTCTGGCTCCAAAACAACCTATTTTGGCATTGATTAAACCCCAAATTTCTCGTTGGAGCCATATTTACTCTCAAATTATTTTGAGTAATAGACAGACTAGGACTGCAAGTAACAGAAAAAGAAGCCATGCCTCTTATACAACTGCAGCTATATGTATATATATATATATATATCCAGAAAACCTGCTAGTGCTCACTAAACTGCATTATCTTATGATATGCGGAAGGAGTTAAAGAATTTATGAGAGCCATTGTCTCCCATGAAGACGGAAAGGGGATGATATTACCTTAGATTTCTGCTTGCGGAAAGGGATTGCCGACTCTGATAAGGTGAAAAGAAAGCGAAAATTGGAATTATGGAGTAATCTGTGCTAACTGATAAGCGAGAAAGATGAGAACGAAGTGGGGTTTTTTGAAAAAAGAAGATTTTATAATCATAATAAATGTTTCAAAGAAGATTTTCAGTGTGTTGAGACTTGAGAAATGAGAGATTTTATCCCGTATAATATCTTCTCGATGAACAATCGACGTCTCCAATTAGTGTCAGACTCAGACTGTCATTACTCGTTAGTTAATTTTTTTTTCGTTAGATTAGGTGTATGCTATCTTTACGGGTTAAGGGCTCTCGTTTTGGGCCAGTTAGAAAGGCCCAGTAAACTGACCCAACTAGTAAGTAATAATGTCTTGTCCAAAGAAAAAAACTAATGTCCAAAAGTTTGTTTTTTTTTTATAAATATCCAACAAATTATTTTTAGATAAAAGCTAAATGGCATTTAGAATCGTTTAAGAATTTCAAAACTGAAATAGCAAAATAAGCATAAAACATAAACATTGTTGAACTATGGGCGAAGATGAGTCCATAAACTTAATCCTATATGGGAGATGTCCTTGGAATGAAAATCATCACTAAATCTGTGTCACCAAGACATTTACGATCATGCTTACTATTGGTCAGAAAAGAAATCACCATTCCAAATTTTGATGCCATCAACTTCATTATAAGAGAGATACAAGGCTAGATTTGAAGATCAGAAAGCCATCAACAAGAGGACTAAGCCAGATTTGAAAAGAAAAGAAAAACCACGATAAGGGAAAACAAAACACTCCTTCTCCCCTCCCCTAACTAAAAAAAATACCCCAATTTGGGGTATTTGGAAATTGTGAATGGAGGAAGAGAATAGAGGATTAAAAGTTAGGGTAAATTACACAGAAGGTCCTTGTGGTTAGATCCATTTACAGAAAAGGTCCTTGTGGTTTAAAAAGTTGCAAACAAGGGCCTATGATTTGCTCCGTTAACAAAAAAAGTCATGAGGTATATTTTCGTCCAAAATTTGATGGAAATCTTGGTTAAAATACTTTTCTTGAGACCTTAACTATTAATTTTTATGTATTTGACTTCCTATTTGTATGAGAAAAGGATTTTGACACAAAAAAAGAAAAGTTTCATGGTAATGAAAAGAAAAGATAGTTTGTGTCAAAGTCATTCTCTCATACAAATAGGGACCTTAAAATAGCATTTTAACCAAGATTTTCGTCAAATTTTGGACGGAAATATACCTCAGAACCCTTTTTGTTGACGGAGCAAACCACTGGCCTCTATTTGCAACTTTTTTAAACCACATGGACCTTCTGTGTAATTTATTCTAAAAGTTAATCCTCCATTCTCTTCCCCTTCAATCTTCAACTCTCCAAACAAGGCGGAGAGGTCTCAAACCTCTCAGTTCTCTTCCCCTTCTCCCTCAATCTCTTTAATCCAAATAAAGCCTTAAGTAAGAAAAGAAAATCCATGAAAAAAGGAATAAGGAGGAGTTGCAGATGTACTGCAACTCCCCTTTTGCAAACCTAGATTGAGAGAAGGCGAAGTTGCAACACTCCCTTCTCTCTCTTGTTGAATGTAAAAATTTACAAGATTTAGTTGTGAATAATTACGTTGATCTTTTTTATTTATTTATTTTCATGACTACAGTCTTCGTACTTCCTCATGTACTTACTCATGTGACTTGTTTGCTTGATCTAAGAGAAATTTGATGGAGATTGTGTTAGAATCTAATTGTTTACGTTTTGTCAACCATGATAGTTTTTTTTTTTTTTAGGAAAATATGGTAGTAAGGGAAGGCACTTCCAAATACTATCGAGCAGAGCGTCAGTGACATATCAGACAGGCCTAAACCGCAAGCAGTTTTATTTAGTAACAACTACTCAATTAGTTTTTGGGCGCCAGAAGATTTCTCTGGAAAAGGATGCCTACCAAGTGGAAATAAGTAATTTTAAGGGAATTCGAACTCTTACCCATGATGTGGCAAAAACTCTCGTATAGATTTTTAACCACTTGTACCAATCCACGTTAGCTCAATCATAATAGTTTTGGTAATACTTGAGAGTATTCGGTTATTTTTCATGACAGAATTCCCTTTGATTATTGGCCTTCCTTTTTAATTGGGTTAAAAAATCCTTATTCTTGTTTGAAGTATTGAATTTGAATCGTGTGAACATTTCCATCAATTTTACTTAGTTTTTGTTCTATTTTTCTTTTTCGTATTTTTCTTATTTTTGTTGTTTATGTTTATTGTCTGATTTTTTTAATGAAAACAAAACCCTTGGACCAGCACACATGACATGAGCTATGTTGACACGTATTGACCGCTTTGTCATAACTCATAAATAGCGACCTACAAAATTAATAAAAGCATAACTAAAAGGAGGTTTACCATAACTAAACTTCCTAAGAGATAATGACACCTGTCTCTGTTTTTTAAGAATTTTCATTTCACTTGACAAAAATCATAATCTTACCTAAACATCAAAAAAAATCCTCCTCCCTCTACTTTTGCTTAGGAAATCTTTAACATATTTTAAGTGAAGTGTGTATATATATCTATGCTATTATATATATAATGCTATATGCTATTATATATAATGCTATAGTATTATAATTTTTAATATAATAAATTAAAAAGATTTAAAAATAAAATAAAATTTAAATAACTCCACTAACTTTATTTACTATCTCAAAAATTTCTTTCTATTATCTTTACAATACATAATTATCTTCGAAATCTTATATAATAAAATTTTAAATTTAATTATTTATAATATTTTATATAATTTAAAATTTTAAATAATTTCATATTTTACATTCATATTTACATGTTCGTTAGGGCTTTGCGAGCCCTAGTATATATATATATGTTCATAATGCACTTTTGGTCTTTTATGTTTGTGGTAGGTTGCAATTTATCACTTTATATTGTTTGTATTAAAATTTTGATCCTGCAAGTTTTTCAAAAGTTTCACTCCTTAGTTTCAATAATTGATCGTGGTTATATATATCTCATTTCAAATTCGAATGTGACGAATTTAGAGCTCCGTGTTACTTTTGAAGACTGATTTCTCTCTTCAATTGGGAATGTCAACAAACAAAGGTCAAATTGAACTCTGAAAGTGAATTGCTCATTTCACGGTTAAATGAGTTAAATTGGTCTTATTTATCCCGCTTCAAGTCCAAATACGACGATTTCGGAATTATAAATTACTCTTAATGTAAATCCTTTTTTGGCTCACTAGCAATCATCAGTAAATAAGTTCAAAATGAGCCTTAAAGTGAGTTTAAGACTAATTTTTCATGATTTTTCACTTTTAGGTCCCAAACCCACTTTTGGGTCCGATTTGACCTTGTTTGCTAATGGCCTCTATCTAAGCAGAAGTAGAATGTGTCAAGTGTAATCTGTAGCTCCGAACTCATGCATTTGGACTTGAAATGAGAAAGATATGGTCAATTTTTTTATTTGATCGTGAAACGAGTGATCCATTTTTTTAGCTCAATATTAAGCTTGTTTGTTGACGTTACCAATTGGACCAAGAACTCATAAAAAACAATACGTAGCTCTAGATTCATCGCATTTTTTTTGAACTACAATTCGTTGCATTTAAACTTAAAATAAAATAGATATAATTACATTGAGACATAGAGACCAAAGTGGGAAACTTTTGAAAAATTATAGAACTAAAATTTGCAAAGGATTGAATTGCAACCTACTATAAACAGAAAAGACCAAAAAATAAAAATTTTAGCCGATATCTTCTAAACTGAATTTATCATTCGGAGTTATAAAGTTTTATTAATGCTTTTTTTTTACCACATTTTTATGCTGATTTAAGTATTAGAATATGATAAATAAACAAACAAAATAATTCACACATATATAGAAATAACTACGAAAGGCAACTGCATACATAGCCACAAATTATACACTCTAAAATTTTGTGTTCACAATTAAAACAAGAAGTCAAAAATACAGAGAGACGAAAAAGATGGCACTAGCCATGCAAGACATACGTGGAAAGTGGAGAACTGGACATGATAATAATAGAATAAGATGAAACTACGAGGAACCACCTCACACCTTTCTTTCTTCCCTATTAAGTTTATTATTATCAAATATTGTCTGTCTCATTCTTATCCTACGCACCACTACGCAATTCTGATTCCATTCCATGAACCCAATTCAATTTTCTATTTTACTAAAAACACAAAAACCCTTATCATTGATTCTTTTATATATTTGTGGAAAAACAAGACATGCATTAATGAAAATTTAGTTATTGGTCAAAATCTCAAATTGGTCCGACTAGATTTGACATGTTTTAAATTGGCCATAAATGTTTCATTCATTTCATATTAATCGTACACATTTTTATAATTTTTCAAATTGATTTTAAATTATTGAATTTAGTATACCTTTCTCGATTCAAGTTCGAATGTGACGAGTATAAAGATACGAGCACTTTCTCTATCCAGTCAGGGCTATAGACAAATAAGGTCAAATCAGGTCATAAAAATCTTGTTTTACGATCAAACAAGCGAAATTAGTCATATATCTCTTGTTTCAACTCCAAATACGACGATTTCAGAACCCTATGTTAACTCTTGAAAAATTATTTATTTGTTTAATTGAGATGGTCAGCAAATTAGTTCAAATTGTGCCTAAAATATATATTTGGGACTAAAAGTGAAAAATCCTTTAAGTATAGTTCCAATCCTACTTTTGAGATATGATTTGACCTCATCTGCTAACAATCTCAACTTGACAAAGAAAAAGTCCTTCAAAGAGTTACCACACAGTTTTAAACTCATCGCATTCAGACTTGAAAAGAAAGAGATGTGACTAACTTCATTTGTTTGACTGTAAAACGAGCGGTCTACTTTTGAGAATCTAGGTTGTCGACGACTCCAACTAGACAGAGAAAGTATTCGTCAAAAATAATTCGTAGCTCTGAATTCGTTACATTCAAACTTGAAACAAGAAAGATATGACCACATTCAATAGTTAGGGATCAATTTAAGAAATTAGGATCAATTTGAAACAAATAAAACATTTAAGACCAATTTGAAATCTAACCCATACATTTGGGACTAATTCAAGCTTCTAACCTTAATTATTGATCATTTATGCGCTGTCTTCAATTTACTATTTGCTTCTCAATTGGGCCTCGTGGGTCTTCTATTGCTTGATCTCTGTGATATATCTTTCAATTTATTCCACTGCTTTTGCGGACCTAATTCCAGATTCTTCGCATTTTGGCCATTGCATTTTTGTTTGCGTGATGCTCCCAATGTTTTGCGTGGTTCACAAATCAAAAAGCTAGTTATCAACGAGAAATACTTGGAAGGGTCTTTTGGTACTTTCATCCCCACTCGCCACCCCTATAAAAACCCTTCCTTGAATCGCATTCATTGCCCATTCTGACTCTATACTCTCAACAAAACCACGTCTTCTTCTTTGGGTTTCTTTGGTTTCTCTTTACAACTTCTGGGTTGAGGTTGATTCGTCGTTCTCGGCCTCTCGAATTGCTGCATCATTGTAAGTTGCATTGTGCCGTTTGATTTTTTTTGATTGATTGATTCTCAAATTCTTCGGCGATTTCGTTGTTGATGGTTCTCTCTGTTTTCGTTTTAGGCTAATTCATTCGATTCTTGGGGTCTGATTACGGAAAGAGATACCAGAGAAGTATAGTTTTTGATTTTCGGTTGTTTATAACAGTAAGTAATCCCATTTATTTGTGTTTTATGAAATTTCTTTTCTTTTATTGTGACAATTTAGGGGAATCCTGAGGCCTGAAATATGTGATTTTCTATATTGTTGGTGTTTTATTTTCTCTTTTGATATTTAGAAATCTTGAATTTTATCTGATCACGACATTTTTCTCTTCTTCTCGTTTTGTGTTGTGGGGGCGTGAAAGTTTAGGGTTTAATTCTCAATATTTATGGGAGTGAACTTTGATTATTGTCTCTTCTCTTATCTGGTCATTGTTGTTGAATTGTTTATTTTGAAACAAAAACGTTTCTCTATAACTTTGGACTATTTTGTTCTCAATGATTTTTAGTTTTGATACAGTAACTTATACCTATTTTTTTTTTCTTAATCATCTATTGTTCGATTTTTGTTTTTCTTCTATGCTGATTTTCACACAAGTTTTCACAACTTTGTGCATTCTTTCTTTGCTGGTTGTTTTTTTAATCAAATTCAGACTGGTTAGAAAATCAATTTCTCATGATCGTGTTAGCTTTATATTGCTTTCCTGTTGGATCATGACACCGTACATCGCAGCTTTTTTTTGGGCCTTTAAGCCTTTCTGTGGTTACAATATATGGTTCTGCTATTTGGTAACAAAGTGAATTTGCATTTTGGTATCTTTCTCCCCTTAACAAATAGTGGTTTTGCTTTGAAATTTTGATGTCTTAGTTCATTGAAAGAACTCCATGAACTACAACTTTATCTGGTCATTGATTATTTTAATTCTCAAAATTTATGGGAGTGAACTTTGATTATTTTCTCTTCTCTTATCTGGTCATTGTTGTTGAATTGTTTATTTTGAAACAAAAACGATTTTCTATAACTTTAGACTGTTATGTTCTCAATGACTATTAGTTTTGATACTGTACCTTATACCTATTTTTTTCTTAATCATCTATTGTTTAATTTTTATTTTTCTTCTATGCTGATTTTCACACAAGTTCTTACAACTTTGTGCATTCTTTCTTTGCTGGTTGTTTTTTGTAATCAAATTCAAACTGGTTAACAAATCAATTTCTCATGATCATGTTAGCTTTATATTGCTTTCTTGTTGGATCATGAGACCATAATAGCTTTTCTTTTTGGGGGGCCTTTAAGCATTTCTGTGGTTACAATATATGGTTGTAACAAAGTGAATTTGCATTTTGTTATTTTTCCCCCCTGCAAATAGTGGTTTTGCATTCGAATTTTGATGTCTTAGTTCATTGAAAGAACTCCATGAACTACAACTGTATCTAATTTGTGCTTTATTGTTTATGAAGGAATTTCTGAATGAACTAATGGAGTCTAAAGGTGGTAAGAAGAAGTCTAGTAGTAGTAAATCCTTATTTTACGAAGCTCCCCTCGGTTACACCATTGAAGACCTTCGACCACACGGTGGAATCAAGAAATTCAGATCTGCTGCTTACTCCAACGTGAGTTCCTTCTCCATCTCTTTTGATGCCTGGAGATAATTTATTACCACTATGATTTCCTTTGATTTAACTTGAGATGTTATTTCTTATGCAGTGCGTTCGGAAGCCATCCTGAGATTTCCTAGTTCGTTTGTGACATAACCCCGATTGCATACTGCGTGATTGTAGCCTACCTTTCCACCTCTGCTCTCTTAATCATTCCTCTCCTTGCTTTTCTTGCTCTCTCGTGATCTATCTGCGACGACATTTTTTAACTTCAAGTCAAGATGGCCTTGCCATGCTCTGCTATTGGTTTTGAAGGCTATGAAAAGAGGCTTGAGATATCATTCTTTGAGCCCGGCGTGTTTGCTGATCCCAGAGGTTTAGGCCTCCGATCTTTGTCAAAGGACCAATTAGATGAGATTCTGAAACCGGCTGAATGCACCATTGTTGATTCACTGTCGAATGACTTTGTTGATTCTTATGTTCTCTCAGAATCTAGCCTGTTTGTTTATCCTTATAAGGTTATCATCAAAACCTGTGGTACTACCAAATTGCTTCTTTCCATCCCAGCCATTCTTAAGCTGGCTGATGCTCTTTCGCTTCCTGTCAAATCCGTGAGGTACACTCGAGGAAGCTTTATTTTCCCCGGAGCACAATCATTCCCTCATCGTAGTTTTTCGGAGGAAGTTGCTGTTCTTGATAGTTACTTCGGAAACCTCGGCTCTGGAAGCAAAGCATATATGATGGGTGACCCGGACAAGGAGCAGTTATGGCATGTCTACTCTGCAAGTGCACACTCAAAAAGCCAATCAGAAACAGTCTACACTCTGGAGATGTGCATGACTGGTTTAGATAAGAAAAGTGCTTCTGTGTTTTTCAAAGAAAACACAAGCTCCGCGGCTTCGATGACCGAAGAATCCGGTATCCGCAAGATTCTTCCCCAATCCGACATATGCGATTTCGACTTTGAGCCATGCGGGTACTCGATGAATGCCATAGAAGACAATGCTGTTTCCACCATCCATGTCACCCCTGAAGATGGCTTCAGCTATGCAAGTTTTGAAGCAGTGGGTTATGATCTTGAAGAAAAGACTCTGAGTGGCCTAGTTGAAAGAGTTCTAGCATGCTTCAAGCCGGCCGAATTCTCGATCGCTTTGCACGCCGATGCTCATGGTGAATCACTTGTGAACAAATTGTCCATGGAGATTCAAGGATACAATTGCAGAGAGAGAAGCAATGAATTACTGGGAGCAGGTGGTGCTGTTTTGTTCTGTGGATTTGCTAAAGCTTCTTCTGCTGATGGCTCTGCATCTCCAAGGTCAATTCTGAAATATTGCTGGAGTGAGGACGAGAAGGAAGACGAAGTGGAAGATAATATATAATTAGTTATTATGAATTCTATGTTTGTGTTTTATGTTTTATGTCTTACTAGTTTTGAATAAGTTTGGGGGTTATGTTGAGAGTTTGGTTTTGGCAATGTGCTATGCTTTTATTATTATTAAGTCTGTTTTTGTTTCAAGTGTGTGACTCATGTAAACTGATGCTGGCTTTCTGCCTTCTACAGATGAAGGTGTTGTTGGACCAAGCTATTAGTGATATATTAAAATTACTATTAATGAGTGTTTATTTTAGGGTAAATTATATTTTGGTATCGTGAGGTTGGACGGGTTCTACTTTGATTTGTCACTTTTGAAAGAATAGAGCATTAGAGTGGAATTGGTCTGAAATCTGAACTTCTATAATTTATCTTTTATTTTATCTTAAAAATCTCTGCTCCCAAAGGCAAATTTCAATGTGTTTCAAGAGTTCGGAACTTTTGAAGCGTATTTTATCTTTGTCGAGTGAAAGAGATAAAAGAAAATATTGTAAAATAATGAATATATAAATTTAAACTTTTCACTTTCTGAAAGAGATCCTTATTTTTAATTTTATCACTAGTATATTAATAGATAAATATTTATTTTTTCAATAGTATATATTTAAAAATAACAACTACAAGAATAATAATTATCACCAAGATTCTAATAAACATTATCCATTTTAAATATAACAAAAATAAAAATTGTATTAGAAAATGTCATCTCACCTTAAGTTATTAAATATAAAACTTTGGCTTAAGTGTACTTTTGGTCCCATAACTTTGACAAAGGTTTCAATTTGGTCCCATATCTTTTTTTTGTTGCAATTTTAGTCCCATAACTTCTCAAAAGGTGTTACCGTTAGTCCCATGCTCAATTCCATCCATGTTTAACTGTTAAATATGACATGGCACAATGAGTTAGATCATGATGTGGCAAAGTAGGATGATGTGGACTTAGAAAGCACCTGTATGCAACATATTATAACATTCCAATATCAGAAACACAAAAAAAACCAAGGTCCATTCTGAAAGTTTCACGCTAACATAGAATCTCTTCACCCACCCAGAATCTGATGAACAACATCTGGTTGTCTACTTTCTCCTTCTTCTTCTTTCATTTTCTGCTAATCTCCAATGTCCAAAAACTGCATATATCGTCTCCGATTCATTCAGTCGAGTGGCAAATTCGAATTGAAAGGAGGTAAAAAATAGAATCAAAATGGAGAGTATGTTAAAGGATTTCGTAATTGAGGCCAAGAATCCATCCGCAGAGGCTTCCGCCAGATGGAGTGATTCGAGCAAATCAATGGGTTTAAGAAACGATTTAATTTTGGGTTCTAGAAGATCAGCCCTGGGTAATCCATAAGGAAGGAGACCCTCGCTGATAACATTGGAAATTGCCGAAGAGTCCGAATTCCGATTCGATTTAGACCGAACCGATTGTGCTTTCAGGTGGTGGTCGAGAGGATGTTGAATAAGCTTCAAATGGCTCCTCGAAACAGCGAGTATGTAAAAACCCTAGACTCAAAATGGTGTTGAGGGCAGTAGAAGAAGAAACCCAGATTCAGTAGCAAGAAGAAGCATCGACGACCGAACAACAACCCCTTGTTATTCCCGTTTCTCCGTCGGATACTCTCACCATGTTGTTTTAGGTGCCTCTGGTTTTACACCCATTTATGGAATTTTCTTATAAGAATGCCCTTGCGAATAACAGAGAATTGAGTTTTGGTCATTCATATAGTTTATTAATTCTGTTACTCTGCTATGTGTTTCTGATTGCATTATCTTATAGATTTAGCTCTTGAGAAATTAAGAAACTGTCTCTTTCTTAAGTTATTGTTTATCTTGTTTATTGAGAAAACGAAAGAAGAAGGAAAAGTAGACAACTAGATGTTGTTCATCGGATTCTGGGTGGGTGAAGAGATGAAATGTTAGAGTGAGAATTTCAGAATGGACCTTGGTTTTTTTTGTGTTTCTAATATTGAAATGTTATAATATGTTGCATACAGGTCCTTTTTAAGTCCACCCCATTCTACTTTGCCACATCATGATCCAACTCACTATGCCATGTCATATTTAACAGCTAAACTTGGATGGAATTGAGCATGGGACTAACGTTGACACCTTTTGAGAAGTTATGAGACTAAAATTGCACCAAAAAAAGTTACGGGACCAAATTGAAACCTTTGTCAAAGTTATGGGACCAAAAGTGCACTTAAGCCTAAAACTTTTACATGATTAAAAAATATAAAAACTGTCAAATATAATAAAAATAAATATAATAAGATTCCAATAATTTAGAACATATTTTTAAGAAACTTGTAGTAGCAAGTAAATAGCGATTGAGAAATATAAGGGTAGCAAAAATGCTTTTTTTGATTTACAAATTTTACATTAATTTTAATTTTTATTTATCGTCATTTGATCTCTTTTTTTTTTTTGTTTAATATTTTGACCAATTTTTTTAATGTCAACTCTATTCAATGAATTAATGATAAGTTTTACTTTCTTTTTTGGCCAAACAATGATAAGTTCTACTTGATTTATGACATGTGATATAAAATTATAGAAAAAAATTTTCAGATCTTAAAATTCAAAATCATGTGGAGTTTACTATTAATTCATTTGATATAATTAGAATAACTAATAAAATTAAGTAAAATATAAAACTTTAAGGATGAAATTGACAATAAACATGTTTTGTAGACCAAATTAAAAATTGATATAGTTTGGAGATAAAAAATGTACTTTTTTAAAAATTTAATTAGATATATTTTTTATTTATTTTTCTTATACATTTAATGATTATCTTTTTTTTTTTTGCTTTTTGGCCTGAATCTTGTTTTTGTTTGAAATATTCATTTTATGGAGATGGATGGTTTTCTAACTTTAGCTTGTTAATTATAATTAATTATCACTTAGTGTTGCGAATATACTAATATAGTGGTCCCTTAACCAAGTTTGGTTGGCCTAGTGGCCGACTTCACTAAGTCGCTTAAACAAAGTCGAGGGTTTGAATCCCGCCTTGTGTATGCAACAACCAATTGATCAGCAATAGACCCTTAAATGAACACCGATTCGCGGATGATTAGTCCTTAACCTATTGGGTTAGGGATACCTTAAGAAAAAAAAAATATAATGGTCCCTTAATTTTCATTAAGGCTTCAAATTAGTCTCGTAAAAAACAAAAGAAAACCTTTTAACTACCAAAATTTTCCAAAAGAAAAAAGATTGTTGACTTTAATTTAGACCATTAAATTATTAGATGGCTTGACATGCATAAATTTATTTTATTTGTATTTTATCCACATATTATTTAGATATTATCTTAAGTATATCAAATTTATTAAATATTAAAAATCATAAAAAGAAACACATTAAAAAATGGGATATATTTAGAATAATATCTAAATAATATGTCAACAAAATGTTTTTTAACATATGTTTCTATAATTTTTAATATTAATGAAATCTTACAAGATTAGGTTAATATTTGAATTAAATGTAAATAAAACAAAATAAAAATCTCATAAGTCTAAATGTATACTCTAATTTTGGTGAGCTTCCAATCTAACTCACCTAAATTTTTATATATCAAATGAAAAAAAAATAAATTTATTATATTTTTTTTGGTAGACAAATAAATTTATTATATTAACATCGCTAATTGATAGTTAAATTAAAGTCAACAAAAATATTTTTTTAGAATGATTTTGAAAGTTAAAAACATTTTGTTAGACATTGCTCAAACTTAAGGAATGAATTTGAAGCTTTAGTAAAAATTAAGAGACGATTATATTATTCTTAAGAGTATGTATTATAATATTAAAGTGTGTCAAATAAAAGTTCTAATTGCCTAGTTTAGAGATGTGCTAAGTGCATATATATATATATATATATATATATATATTAAGATGTAAAAAGAAAGAGTAACTAAATAGAGATGAAGATGAGGCTCGTGCACATAAACATGAGCTACTATTGGCCGATCGCAGTTGAAAATTGATAATTTTTCTCCTCCCTGTACGTATGTTTAGACAAGGACACCGAGTCTTTTTTTTAAAAAATAGTTTTATATTTGTCATTATTATTTATGATACTTATTGCTTATCAAAACTAATTAAGATATCATAAAATAATTCCTACCTTACAATTTTTATACATGTCCCCAACACTTATAAATTAAGATAAGGCTAGTTTTATTTTACTTATTTCTTTATAAATTAAGCGTTAGTTTTCCAGAAAATCAGTAACAATATTACGATAGCCAATGATGGCAGATAATTAATATTCAAATTTCCAGAAATTGGAGGATCAGAAAATCAAATTTGCTACAAACACGTCAACCAAATTTGTTTCACTCACAACACTTAATATTAATTAATTACGACAAAAATTATTACACTTGCAATGCATGGAATGGAACCATGTTTTTTAATTACCAGCTCTATATATATAGTATATATAGGTATAATTAATTATTGTGAAGGTGAAAACAAAAATTAAAGCAAGTCTACGAAAAATAAAAAAAAATGATTGATTTGAATTAATTATTGTTGATCTTGTCCTTTGCAGCATCAGCAACTCCTTGTGCCTTAGCCATCATCTGCTGTCCAGTCTACACTCAATAAATTTAAGATTTGAATTACAATATGATTAAAATATGTTAAATTTGAGTAAAAATAAGAAAGAAAAAAAAAAGGAGAAAGAATGATATATGGAGCCAACATTAGTTATGGAGAAAATTTACTATTAGACCCTTAAATTTAAATTGAGTCAACTAATTTATCTTTAAATAACCAAAATATATAACTTAATTTTTGAATTATAATATTTGTCAACGATTTGATCTCTAAGTCAAATTCAAGGATTAAAAAGTACAAGTTTAGAGACTAAAAGTATAAATTTAGTACAAATTCAGATATTAAAAAGTACAAAGGTATTTTAAATTCAGGGACCAAATAATATTAATTTAGTATAATTTTAGGGATTAAAAAGTATAAAATTAGTTTAAATTCATGAATCAAATAGTATTAATTTAGTACAAATTTAGGGACTAAATAGTCACTAGAGCCTAAATAATTGATAATTGAAATATTTCAAGGATCAAATCGTGTATTTGGTTTATTCAAAAATTAATTAGTTGATTCAATGTAAATTTAGGAGATCTTTTCATAATTATAAGTTAATATTAGTTTGTAACCTCTTGAATGGATTCTTTGGCAGATTGCGCAGCATCTTTAGCCTGGTCCATCATTTGGCTGCCCTTTTCCTGCAAAATTAATTCACATCTGTAAACCCATTTATATAAAATTAATTATAGTATTATATTATATATCAATTCATACATATATGGGAATAAGGACTAACACCCGCATTAGGTGTTTTGTCTATTCCTGTCTCTGGCCAAAAAAAAAAATTTCATACATATATGTCCAATATTGCACCACATAACACTCATTGCTTTGGTTTTAGATTTGTGAATATAATAACAGATTAACAAAGGCAATTGCAAAGTAATTAAAATATTAACCTGAGCTTGGCCTTTGGCTTGTCCAGCATTGAAGGCAGCCCTGTTGGAGTCCATGATTTTGAGTTTTGGAACTGTAATTAATTAAGTGAAGATTCAAGAATAATCAAGAGTATCAGAAGATATATAAGAATTAGGTTTAATTTGTGTGCATCAGACAGACACAAACACACATATATATAGTTTTCTCACCAAATTAAGTATTTCTCCATCTCCTTTTTCTGACCATTCAATTTCATGGAAATTGATTTTATGAGTTGCGATGGATGTGCCTAATTCCTAGTTGCTACCATGATTTGAAGGCCACTTGTCATGCCTTTCTGATCAAATGTTGACCAGTAGAGTTGATAATTAAGTATTTTCTTTCAATCCTCATTATATATAAAGTTTAGAAATAAAAATGTGCTTTGCCTTAAAACATGAAGTTAAAATAAGTTTGAACTAGATTGATCCATTTTAAGAGCTCTGTGTATGAGTTTTAGATTCCAAACTCAATATATACGCTAAATTTAATACACTTTAATTTTTTTTTATCTTGATGTAATTATATAAGCTCAATTCATGTGAAATTTACTTTTTCAATGATTTATTTGGTGGAGTAATAAATCTACATTTTATGACTAGATATAATAATTTATCTTCATTTAAAATTGAAGGTACCATAATTAAAAAAAAACTATAGTGAATGTTTATCTAACAAACTCAAACACTAAGATTTCTCTTGCCAATTCGAGCACAAAGTTTTGTCTAAGAAAGATTAAGGATTTGATTGGGAGTTTTAAAGAGAATGAAGGATGATAGTCATTAATTGGAATGAGAAGGGATAAGATAAGGTAGTTGAGTTAGATAAATTGTTCAATTTATTAACATAAAAAGCTAATATGGCAATTGATTAGCTTGTTAAACATATTTTTGTTAGGTGGAAGTGCAATCCACAAAATAAATAAAAGAAGAGATAAAGGAGAAACACACAAAAATGTTAATGTGATCCGGTGCCTCAAGAGTAACTCTACAGTTTTACTAGGACAACTTCACTAGTATTTTTTGGACAAAAAATTGTAAATCCTCGTCAATATAATTTTTTAATAGAAAAATTATAAACCCTCACATACATGACACAACCAAAACTCTTGAACGAAAAAAAAAACAAACGCTCTCTCACATATGACATACATAATACAACTATCCAAACCTCATTGCATCTCTAAGGTATTAGCGTAAGTTGTGGTGCATGAGGTGAAAGTCCCTCTCCCTTAACTTCTAAAATTGTTGCATACCCTCTAGGAAGAAAATGGACAAGTCTTACATCGATTTTCAATTTCGTCCCTAATATTTTTTATTGACAATTTTATCTCTAATATTTTATATTTTGATTGATTTTATCTTTTGCTCTTACTTTAATCAAATATTAACGACATATTATAAGTGACCAATGACATGTAATGTAAAATTGACAGAAAAAAAAATTCAAGTTCTAACTCAGATTGAAAAACATGATGAAATCTGTTGTTAATTTATTGAAAGAAGTTAGTGAAATGATAAAATTGATCAAAATGTAAAATATTGAGGACGAAATTGATAGCGAAAAAATATTGATAACAAAGTTAAATATTGATGTAAAATTTAGGGATAAAAATGGATTAGGTTAGATTGTTTTTAAAATTGGTTAATATTTTCCTAACCTAATCCAGCTGATTTACCCTTTTATTTTCAAATTAAATATGCTAATTAAATCTTAATTAAACATAATTATTATTTTTGTTTACTACGTCAATTATTAGGTGATTTGAAGACCATTGTGGATGAGATTTGTTCATACATCCTACCTTTTAGCCAACATAGGAGGATCCAATGCTGATTTATATTTTTCGTTATTCACTATTTTTTTCCCTTCCTTATTCTTTGGATCTTCTTTACTAGTATTAAAATTTAAAGGGGATCAAATTATATATATATTTTTTCAGAAAATATATTATTTACTTTCTGAATTTACACCGAATCAATTAATCAGACACTGAATAATCGAAATATATGATTTGATCTTTAAAATATTTTAATTGTCAACTCTTTAGTCCTTAATGACGATTTTGTCCCAATACTTAAATTGATTTTATATTTTTGATCTTTAACTTTATATTGAATTTTTGTCATTTGGTTCTTGAATTTGACTAAGGATCAAATCATTGAACACAATAATAATTCAAGGACTAAGTCGTATATTTTAATTATCTAGAACTTGATGAATCACTTTAGTATAAATTCAATTTTTTTCCCTAGTTAATTATAATTGTCTCGAATGATACAATTGAAACTCACCCAATCTTATGGAATTGTTTTTTGGCCGGACAATCTTATGGAATTAAAAGTACAATTTGGTGATATGAATTATATATAATGAGAATTGAAAGAAAATACTTAATTATCAACTCTACGGGTCAACATTTTATGAGAAAGGCATGACAAGTGGCCTTCAAATCATGGTAGCAACTAGGAATTAGGCACATCCATCGCAACTCATAAAATTAATTTCCATGAAATTGAATGGTTAGAAAAAAGAGAGGGAGAAACACTTAATTTGGTGAGAAAACTATATATATGTGTGTTTGTGTCTGTCTGATGCACACAAATTAAACCTAATTCTTATATATCTTCTGAAACTCTTGATTAATATATTCACTTAATTAATTACAGTTCCAAACTCAAAATTATGGACTCCAACAGGGCTGCCTTCAATGCTGGACAAGCCAAAGGCCAAGCTCAGGTTAATATTTTAATTACTTTAATTTGCAATTCCCTTTGTTAATCTGTTTTTCACAAATCTAAAACCAAAGCGATGAGTGTTATATGGTGCAATATTGGACATATATATATGAATTGTTATATAATATAATATTATAATTAATTTTATATAAATGGGTTTACAGATGTGAATTAATTTTGCAGGAAAAGGGCAGCCAAATGATGGACAAGGCTAAAGATGCTGCACAATCTGCCAAAGAATCCATTCAAGAGGTTACAAACTAATCTTAACTACTTATAACTAGGAGAAACCATATTATTTTTTGGTTCAAGAATTTATACTTAGTCAATTAATTAGTTTTTAAAAAATTACAATATATAATTTGGTTCCAAAAATGTTTCAATTATGAACTATTTGGTCCTTAGTAATGATTTGGTCTCTGCATTTAAATTAATTTTATGCTTTTTGGTCCCTAAATTTAAACTAATTTTATACTTTTTGGTATCTGAATTTGTACTAAATTTATACTATTTGATTCCTTAATTTGTACTTTTTGGTCATTGAATTTGACTCAAGGACAAAATCGTTGACAGTTACAATAATTCAGGGATTGAATAGTATATTTTAATTATTCAGTAACTGATTAGTTGACTTAATGTAAATTCAGGGACCAAATAATAAGTTTTCTCTATAACTAATATTGCCCCCATCCATCATTCTTTCTCCTTTTTTTTCTTTCTTATTTTTACTCACATCTAACATATTTTGATCTTTTTTTATATACACATGTAACATAATTTAATCATATAGTAATTCAACTGATCCATCTTAAATTTATTGAGTGTAGACTGGACAGCAGATGATGGCTAAGGCACAAGGAGTTGCTGATGCTGCAAAGGACAAGATCAACAATAATTAATTCAAATCAATCATTTTTTTATTTTTCGAGGACTTGCTTTAATTTTTGTTTTCACCTTCACAATAATTAATTATACCTATATATACTATATATATAGAGCTGGTAATTAAAAAGCATGGTTCCATTCGATGCATTGCAAGTGTAATAATTTTTGTCGTAATTAATTAAGATTAAGTGTTGTGAGTGAAACAAATTTGGTTGACGTGTAGAGTAAATGTGATTTTCTGATCCTCCAATTTCTGGAAATTTCAATATTAATTAACTGCCATCGTTGGCTATCGTAATATTATTGTTACTGAATTTTCGGAAGACCAAGAAAATAAATAAAACTAGCCTTATCTTAATTTATAAGTATTAAGTAATATAATGGTCTCTTAATTTTTACGAATGCTTCAAATTGGTTCCTTGATAAGTTTGAGCGACGCCAACAAAATCTTTTAATTTTCAAAAGTATTCTAAAAAAAGTTTTTGTTGACTTTAATTTAACTGTTAATTAATATGTTAAAGTTAGATAACTTAACATAATAAGTATATTTATTTTATTTTATTTTTTCATTTGATATATAAAATTTTAGATGAATTAAATCCAAAGACTTACCAAGCTCAGTATACCTTCAGACTTTATGATATTTTTATTTTATTTACATATGATTTAGATATTATCCTAATCTTGTAAGATTTTATTAATACTAAACATTATAGAAACAAATGTTAAAAAACATTTTGCTGACATATTATTTAGATATTATTCTAAATATATCGGATTTTTTTAGTGTGTTTTTTTTTATGATTTTTAATATTTAATAAAAGGGTAAATTACAAATTAAGTATATGTGGTTAGGTTGAATCTCACATCATTGCCGTGTGGTTTCAAAAATTGCACTTTAGGTACCTGAGATGTGCGTCGTTTAGCAATTAGGGTACCTGTGTTTTTGTTCCGTTAATTTGAAGGGAAAATGCTGACGTGGCGCAATCTTAGCCATCGATTTCCAATGTATCTTAACCGTCGATTTCTATTGCATCTTAACCGTTGGTTTCTCTTGCATCTTAGTCGTTATTTTCCACTCCAAGGTTAAAATATCATTTTTGGTTCTCAAATTATGGGGTAAGTTTCATTTTGGTCATAAAAGCTATTTTTGTTTCATTTTTGTCCTTAAACTTTCACATTTTTTCCGTTTTGATCTCCAAAATGTGATTTTATCGAAATTTGCACCATTTTATCGAAATTAGAGATAAAAATTAACCACAAATTTATCTCCAATTTTTAATTAAGAATGAAAATTTCTCTTCCCCTCTTTTTTAACTCACTTATTATTATGTATTTGAGTAGGGGTGAACAAAAACATAAAAAATACATAAAATAAATAAATGGGTTAAATAAAAAATATGATTTTTCTATTTTAAATGAAGTAACCAAGTTTGGCTCGGTCAGGCCCAATGGCCCGCCCTTAGTCTAACCGGGTCGGGTCTCAAGTCCAGCCCATGATTACTCCTATATTTGAGAAAGAAATGATTCATCTTAATTATTTAGGTTCGAAATAGCAGTGTAAACCATATGAAATAACATTTTTGAGACGAAAAACGAAACAAATATGAAAGTTTGAGGACCAAAATGAAATAAAAAATAGTTTTAGGACCAAAGTGAAACTTATCCCATAGTTCGTGGACCAAAATTTGATTTTTCACTGACTCACATGAGAGCCACGTCATCATTTTCCGTTAAAATTGACGAAATAAAACTACAGGTACCCTAATTGCTAAACGACGCACATTTCAGGTACCTAAAGTGCAATTTTTGAAACCACACGGCATTGATGTGAGATTCGGCCTAACCACAGATACTTAAGTTGTAATTTACCTTTAATAAAATTTGATATAATTAAGATAATACCTAAATAATATGTGGATAAAATAAAAATAAAATAAATTTATGCATCTAAACTTTGATAATTTAATGGTTAAATTAAAGTCAACAATTTGTTTTTCTTTTGGAACGATTATAAAAGTTAAAGGGTTTTTATTTTTACGAGACTACTTTAATTTGAAGCCCCAATGAAAATTATGGACCATTATATATTATTAAAAAAAAATTTATATAAAGTTTCTTATATATTTATCATAAGGTTTTTCAAATCAAAAACTTTAATTACATTATCAGATAATATATTTGCAACACGATAATTAATACTCAAGTTAGAAAATCATCTATCTAGATAAAATACGTATTTCAAACAAAAATAAGATAATAATCTAATGTACAAGAAAAATAAAATAAAAAATATCTATCTAATTAAATTAAAGAAAAATTATATTTTTATCCCCAAACTATATCAATTTTTAATTTAGTCCACAAATTTTTTTATTATCAATTTCATCCTTAAAATTTTATATTGTAATTAATTTTATCATTTATTCTAACAACATCAAACGAATTAATGGCAAACTCCACATGATTTTTAATTTAAGTTAAAATTTATTTTTTTTTTCATAATTTTACATTGCATGTCATAAATTAAGTAGAATCTCTCATTAGTCATATATCTCTTGTTTCAAAGTCAATTACAATGAAATCGAAGCTAAAAATTATTCTTGACGAGTTCTTTCTCTATCCAGTCGGGGCCATTGACAAACGAGGTCAAATAGTACTCCAAAAGTGAGTTTGTTCAAAACATCAATATTAACTTTGAAGTAATATTTGACCTCGTTTGTCAACGATTCCAATTAGATAAAGAAAAAACTCGTCAAGAGTAACTTTTAACTTCGATTTCATTGCACCCAAACTTGAAACGAGAGAGATATGACCAAATTCATGAAACAAGCAACCTATTTTCAGACCCGATTTCATATTTGATTTGACCTCATTTGCCAATAACTCTAACTGGACAAAGAAAGAACTCATCAAATTTAACTCGTAGCTCTAGTTTAATTGCATTTAGCTTCGGAAAGAAAGAGATATGATCATATTCAATAGTAAAAGATCAATGATGAAACTTTTAGAAAATATTAAGGACCAAAATGGAACAAAAAAATTATTAAGGACCAAAATGGAACTTGTGGTGAACATTAGGGACCAAACTAGGTTTTTAACCTTTCTATTTTAGGGTAAAATACAAGGAAGTTCCCTATGGTTTGGGGTAATTAGAGATTGGGTCCCTGTGGTTTAAAAAGTGTCAATTTATGGCTTGAGGTTTATTTCGTTAGCAGAAGATGTCACTGACTCCCTGTGGTATAATTCTGTCCAAAAATTAATGGAAAATGCATTTTTATCTATATTTCACCTCTTTATTCAAGATTTCCTTTTATTCAGGTCTCTGATTCATTTCAAAATAGTCCAAAAAGTTTATCATCTTTATCAAAAACCTCAGTTTAAGTTTTACCCATATTCTATCAGGTCCCCAACTTGATGAAAACGAAAGTAGACTTTAATCTAATGTGATGTTAGAATACATAAAAAAAAAATAGCATTTGACAACATTAACACTCGAGGAAAAAGCGCTTTGGGGAAGTAATTTTAGGTGGTGAATTCGATTTTCGTATTTTATTGTTGGGTCAGTTTTTTTTCACTTTTAAATTGTGTTTGTGTTGTTGTCACTCCTTTGCTACTTGATTTCATCTGGGTTGATGATTTTTTGTTTGAAAATGGTGTGAAAATGAAAAAAAAAATGGATCAAGATTTTCTATTTGAAGATTTTAAGAACCTGTTTCATAAATATGATAAACTTTTTAGACTATTCTGAGATAAATTAGGATCTGAATGTTAGGAAATCTTGAAAAAGGGGTAAAATCTTGATAAAAATACATTTTTCTATTAATTTTTTAACAGAAATATTCCACATAGACCCTTTCTATGCTAAGGGAGTAAATCTCAGTCTCTTTAGTTGCAACTTTTCAAACCATAGAAAACTGATCTCGAAATATCTCAAATTACATGAACTTTCTATATAATTTACTCTTTATTTTATTCGATGATTAAATTATTCATTCAATATAAATTTAAAACAAAAAAAATTGAATATTTTATTTGACGGTTAACAGTTTCATGTCATTGATATTTGATAAAAAAAAAAAGAAAAAAAAAAGCATTTATTGGTCATCATTTGATATCCACATCATCAACTATGCAAACTTGCAAAATAAATGGATAGAATCGATCTCTAATAGAGACCAGATTTTTAATTTAAAAAAGGATAAATTACATTTTGGTACTCTATAGTTTGACCTTATTTCACTTTGGTACCCTGTGGTTTGAAACCTGACACTTTGGTACCTGTTGTATTCTCCATTAACACTTTAGTACATTTTGGAGCTATTTTGTAATTTTAACCATAACAAATTTTGCAAAAATTACATATTGACCGCAATTTTTTTAAAAGTTTTCATTTTAGTCCCTAGATAATATGTATCCAAGGACCTATTTGTAATTTTTTGAAAACTTTTTAGGGTCAATATGTAATTTTTGCAAAATTTGTAATGGTTAAAATTACAAAATAGCTCCAAAGGGTACCAAAGTGTTAATGGAGAATACCACAGGGTATCAAAGTGTCAGTTTTCCAATCATATGGTACCAAAGTAAAATAGGATCAAACCATAGGGTACCAAAGTATAATTTACCCTTAAAAAAATATTACTCCATACAAAATACTTGTGTTTAGTTCACTTATATTCAGACTATATATAGGAATTATGAAGAAATTATCTCCTCCATAACTCTCAGTCAACATAGAATTGATTTCCATAATTATTGGCTAGAGAAAAGGAAATAGGAATTAGGAATTACCCACATCCATCGCAACTTGATTTCCATCATTGGCTAGGAAAAAAAAGAGAGAAAAATAACAATTTGTTTCGAAAACTATATATACATGCGTTTGTTTGTGTACACCTAAATCTAATTCATATATATTCTCATACTCTTGATCAATTCTTCAATCTTCATTCCTTTAATTAATTACAGTTCCAAAACTCAAAATTATGGACTCCAACAACGCTGCCTTCAACGCTGGACAAGCTAAAGGCCAAGCTCAGGTTAATTAATATTTTAATTACTTTGCAAATTGCAATTGCCTTTGTTAATCTATTATTCACAAATCTAAAACCAAAGCGATGTGTTTTGGTGCAATATTAGATATATATATATATATATATATATGAAATATAATATTATAATTAACTTTATATAAATGGGTTTACTGGTGTGAATTAATTTTGCAGGAAAAGGGCAGCCAAATGATGGACAAGGCTAAAGATGCTGCCCAATCTGCCAAAGAATCCATTCAAGAGGTTACAAACTATCTTAACTTATAAATTAAAATCTTAGATTAATTTATTAATTAATAGTTTACTGCCACTGTGTGATTTCCAATATACATACATATATACATATGGATCGGACTACATCATACTACTATAATTAACATTTTATAATCCCTTAATTAAATCTTATAGTATAGCAAATTAAGAAGAGTAATCAATTATTTTGTGTATAATGTGGATGCCGATTGAGAAATTAATTAATTAATTAAAGTTTTAATTTGTGGATAGACCGGTGGTCAGATGATGGCTAAGGCACAAGGAGCTGTTGATGCAGCAAAGGACAAGATGAGCAAGTGATCAACAATTCATCATTAATTATCGATCCTGAATGAATGATTTTCAAGGACTTGATTTGGTTTTACCTTCATAATTATTATTATTCTTATTATTATTATTAATTATGCCACATTTTCATCTTCATTATTTAGGATATTTATATATAGCTGGTAACTAAAAGTCTAAAACTCTATATAGTTTTATTTCATTTTAAGTGTAATCATTTTTTTCATCAGTCTCTTGTAAATGAGACAAATTTTGTTGACAAGTAGCAAATTTGATTTTCTGATATATGCAAATTATGAGTATTGATTTTGGTGTTTTCCATTCATCTTATATTAATTTGTAGTTGTTAATTAATTCATCATATTATAAGGCGTTTATTTGTCACACTAATTATGTTAGAAAATGATCCATCTCTATCACACAAATAAATAGAACAAAGCAAAAGCATTAATTATAGAGTAAATTATACAAAAGGATCCTGTGGTTTGGCTTTTTTCAAGATAGGGTCTCTGTGGTTTGAAAAGTTTCAAATTGGGATTTGTAGTTTCCTCCGTTAGCAAATAGAATCCCAAGTGGTTTTCCTCATTCAAACTAACGTTGCACGCGCTTCTCACGTGACCAACCACACCCAAACCCAATTTTTTTTCATTCATTCTTACTCTCGCGATTTCACCTTCACCCTTGCACTGTGCTTGCGATTTTATCTCCTCCTTCATCTCTCATTGTTGATCGCTCGTGGTTCATCCTTCGCCTTCACTCTCTCGCGATTTCACATTCACCCTCCCACATTCGTGTTCGTGTTTGTGAACCCTAAAGGTTATTGTTCCTCTTCGTTCGTCTTCTCCAGATTTTGTTCTTCTTTGCGAACCCTAATCTCTAATTTTTGAAACTCGCGAACAATTTTGTTCCTCAGAAACCCTAAACTCGTTGAATTTGAGTCAAGAGTTTAAGCCATCCCGATCTTGATCAACGTTAAGAAAGGTTAGTGTTCCTTTTGTTTTTATTTGATTGCCCTGCCTTTGATTCAAATCTGTATCAGAAATTACAACATGTATGGTTGAAATTACTGAAAGATTTATAAGATTGTCTTTATCCTCTTCTCCTTTTTCCTCCTCCCTTCTTCTTTTTCTCCTCTTTCAAATATTTAAAAAATAATAAAAATTAATTAAAAAAATTAATCAACATGAGTTTCAAAATTAACTAATTATAAAAAATAACTAAAATTAACTAATTATACAAAAATGTACTTACATTTTCCTGAATCTTTTTCTTCTTCTTTCTTTCTTCTATTTTCTCCTTCACTCTCTCGGTCTCTCTTTCTCTCTTCACTCTCTTCGTGTCTCTCACTCACTAAAAACACACACAATCTTAGAAAATAATAAGTAGAAGAAAGAGATGAATAGAAGAATAGAAAATAATGGATAGCTTTGAGGCGTAACGAATCACTTTTCTTAAAGAGTGATTGCCTATACATTGGGAAAATTATAGGCAAGCCCCTTCCAAGATACAAAAAAAAGTAGGACAAAAAAAAATATTTAGATTTTTAGGACAAAAAAAAACAATTTAGATTTTTGGGACACTCGGATATGGTCCGAGTGTCCCATTATACGTGGACGAATCACCCGGTGCCACGTGGCACCGGGTGAAATTTTTTTTTTTGNTTCGCTGAATCCAAATTTTTTTGACCGTTCAACCGAACGGTCAAAAAAATATTAATGGGGGATGAGGCGCCTCATCCCCCTATATATGTGTGTGTTGTGTGTTGTGTTGTGTGTGGTATGTAAGTTTGGGGTAAGAGTAAGAGGAAGTGGAGAGTGAAAATAAGAGAAAGTGAGAGAAGAAGAAAGAAGAAGGAGGAGAAGGAAGAAGAAAATAAATTGGTAAGTAAATTTTTTGTGTTGTTGATTATTTTTAATTATATTTTTAATTTCGAAAATTTATTTTTTATTTTGAAAATATTTTTTTTCGAAAATTATACTTTATAAATAATTTAAGAGTTAAGTATATAATTTTAAATAATGTTGGTTGATATTTTAATGATGTTAATTGATATTTTGATTTGTTAGTGTTTGTGATTGTTCTAGATAATTTGTTAGACAATGTATTAGTAAAATTACTTAGATTAAGTTATTTAATTTAGTAGATATTGTTAACACTTTTTTCTAACATTATTTATTTTTAGTTA
Source organism: Chamaecrista fasciculata (assembly GCA_003254925.1). Lineage (NCBI taxonomy): Eukaryota > Viridiplantae > Streptophyta > Magnoliopsida > Fabales > Fabaceae > Chamaecrista > Chamaecrista fasciculata. Next base: position 60,382 of record QANZ01003898.1, read on the forward strand.
AGTTTTAACAATTTTTTTGTAATATGAAATACTTGTAGATATTTTTTATTTACAAAAAAAATATTTTTGTATTTATTTATATTAATTTCGATTTTTTTTTTAATTTTGTAACTAATTTATTATTTAGAAGATAAGAAAGATCAACAGGGAGGAAGAAGGAGAAGAAGATTAAAAGAAGATCAAGAGGTAAGTAAATAATTTTTAAAATAAAGAGTACATTGTGTTAAATAATATTGGTTGATATTTTGATTTGTTGATGTTTGTGATTTTTGTAAATAATTTGGTAGATAATGTATTAGACAATATAGGTTTATTTATTTAAATAATATAATTTATTTTTTAGATTAAAGAGATATAATTGTTTTAGACTTTGTTAATAATTTTATTTTATGATTCTTTAGAAAAGTTATTATTAGATAATTTTTATTAGATGGTTTTAAAAAATTTTATGATGTTAAATTGTTAAGAATGTTAGTTAATATAAATGTTTAGTAATATTAGACAATAGTAGGCAATGTTGATACAATAAAATTTTGTATTATGTTAACTTTAGATGATAATTAATTTTAATTTTGTTAATTACAGAAAAATGTCAACAAGACTTAGAGCTACACTCTATAGTCGTGGAACAATTTGTACCAGTGAGAATGTGTATTATTTTCAATGTGAACGGCCAAAACTCATTTTGTTGCCTCCCAGTATTACGTTTGAAAGATTGAAGGGAGTGATCAGAGAGAAGCTTCGTCTTTCTCCTCATATACGTCTTTGGCTGATTTATCACATATCAACCATGCACCTATCAAACGTAATATATATGCTCGAGTGCACCGCTCCAGCTGTTCTTCTGTTGCATTCGGCGGAATCTGACCGAATGTGTTAGTTAACCATTTCATGGTTACCCGCTGTCCTGTCATATCCCCTGCACCGGGAGTAACCCCCAAGAGTTCCCTGCACCACCGCCTATAATTATCTTTGGTTTTCCCAATAATTGGCATACCATCACATGGGAGCCCCAATAGAATGGAGACATCTTGTAGAGTTATTGTGCACTCTCCATGAGACATGTGAAATGTATGTGTCTCCGGTCTCCATCGCTCCAGTAAAGCGGAGATCAAGGGACTCTCAAACTCGAATGGGACGAGGCGCGAGACCCCGTAGAATCCAGCACGCATCAAATAAGGGACGAGAGCTGGTGGCGGGTTACCGTTGTTGACGTGTTCAAAAGTGCATCTGCGCGGTTCTAGGTTACGGTCCTGCACGTCTCCGTTCCATATGTTCTGCGATACGTGTCTTGTTTGCAGCCTTAGAACAGAAGGGTCAATGGACCTGGGTTAACAAAACGTGCTTGACGTTCTCTCCTCTCCATTGTTCCTACAATTTGGGTTTGAAGGTATAAGATAAACACTTATGAGGTTAAAAATTTAAAAATCCACAATATAAACAATGACCTAAAACAATTATTTAAGACAATTATATCAT